>KQ086398.1:0-11691 GCA_001020605.1 Schizopora paradoxa
CGACGATCATCAACCTTTTTGCGTACTCTTTCTAAATGTTAGGACACAGGTGCTGGATTCCCTACATAACGTACGTACCACGACGCTCACGGCCCCGCAGAAACGACTCACATATGATCGCAGGCAATTGTTGACAACATCGCGAACAAGTCTAAGGAAGTTAGGAGCGATATTCGAGCTGCGCGAGATGCCTTGCTTGGCGAAGCGGCCTCCGACTTGTTCTGCCTGAGGGAAGAAAGGTATGAGGCACTTCGATTAGTGTACACGTCTTGCGCTCATGGCATCGGCTAAACCCAGCATCGCTCACCTCAATAATCTATTCGCCATCGAAACGGAATACGCGAACTTCAGTCGAAACTTGGCCAACGGCTATGAAAGCGCACTCGGAACGAACCGCAACATCTGCGACTTCATCCAGCAAGCAGTTGGAATTCACGACCACGGTTCCATTTCGAAGAAAATGAGCTTCAAACCGCGCCTTCCCAAGTCTTTCGCCAAATGGACACAGTAGAATGGGGACGAACGTGTTCACGGACGAAACGGTCCTTTCTTTTCTTGTGGTCACTCGTTGCCGTCATTTCGTCTTCAATCCACATGTACAGTAAACCTCGCTAAGGACAATGCAAGTCGAAGTGACCTATACGAGCATCTTGGGTGACAATCCGTGAACGAACATACATGTGTAGACACTGCTGCCGTGAGGATTCGTGTGTGGTCGGTGTGTCTGTGAGAGAGAAGGTAAGCGACGTGTCGGGTTGTTGAATGGCTTCCTTCTTGACGGCAGCCAATGGTCGCCTCCTTGACATTATTTCCGGGCGTTCATGTGCTCGCCCGACGGCCTTCAACGCATGGTCGAAGGCATTTGCGCAGGCAAGGTCTGCCTCGACTTTGGCGGAAAAGTCCCAATTGTCTGGTTTGAAAGGCGGTCTGCCAAATCTGGTACGAATCCAAGCCTGCATTCCATCGAAACCACGGCTCACATCTGCACTCGACGACGTCTTCCTCTTCACCTCTACTCTCTTCGCCTTCGCTGTGGCGTCATGCGGCGTTCGCTTCTTTGATCGTCCCTTGCAAATCCCAAACACAGTTCTTTCATTCTCTCAAAGTAGTAGTACATAGGTTGCATATGCCCAGAAAAGGGTTAGCGCGTCAAAGTTGCGACATGTCCACCGTTTTTCTTCGGAAACCTGTTATTGCCCGGGGCATTTCCTCTTTTGGCCCGGACCGGTCGTACCAACACCCGGGCCACATCCCATGTCGCCCGCTTCCACATCCTTTTCCCCCCGCCCTCAGATTGTCAGGGTTATATCTCAAGAACCGCTGGGCCGTTCTCGACGAAACTACCACCGTTCGAAAGCTACGGCTCGTGGCTACCCAGGAAAATTGTCCGCTTGCGATGCGGAGTCGCCGTTCTCTCAGGACGAAGCTACGAACACAGCAGCCTGTGCGGGGGGAAAAGGATGTGGAAGCGGGCGACATGGGATGTGGCCCGGGTGTTGGTACGACCGGTCCGGGCCAAAAGAGGAAATGCCCCGGGTAATAACCCCACACGCGTTTTTCTTCTCGCTTTTACGACGCGGTCAGACAGAGGTTCCCCCTCTGTCCGACCGCTTTCTACCTACAAAAAAGAGAACACTCACCAGAGTCACCGGTTCTTCGCTCGGGAGATGCGCTGGCACGCGTTCTCGCTGGCATCCATGACTCGCGCCTGAAAGTTTCGAAAGGTGAGTCTTCAGAACCGTTCTTTGGACTGCGCTCACCATCTCGCCAATCTCGTAGCTCTCGAGCTTTCGACATGTACCATAGGCGACTACGGCAGGTAAGTTTCATTTCAAATCAAAGCCAGAATTCGATGTACTTACCAATCGAAGTCAGCCCGGGGAGAGCTCTCCGTATGTCTTACGGCGGCGCGTCCAAGGTTGAAGTTCGATGTACTCGCTAAACGATGCAGCTCGTCGAGAGCTCTCGATATATACCGTCATCGCACTGGTGAAGTAAGTTACGTTACAGATTCAAATGGTCAGCGTACTCACCAATCTGTATCAGAACCTTCGATTGCTCTCGTCAAGAGCTTTCGATATATGCCGTCGTCGCATGTTCTGGCTATTTCAAAGTGAGTTTCAAGTTCATTGCGGATTTGTGTGATCAGTACACTCACCAATTTTACTTCAGAACCGTCTCCTCGAGGGCGTTCAGAGTGTCCCATCGACGTATTTTACCTCATGCGCGCTCTGACAGCAGGTAAGCCTCACGACGGATCTAAAGATGGAATTCGAAGAACTTACCTGTCGACGCAACTCATCGAGCGCTTTCGATATATACCGTCATTGCGTGCTCTGCTGATTTCGAAGTCAGTTTCACTACAGAGTCGACTGATCAATGTACTCACCGATGTGTATCAGAACTAACGACTGCTCCCCTCAAGAGCTTTCGATCTATACCGTCGACGTTTGAGTTCGATCGGTAGGAGGCGATACTCCGAAGACCGAAGACCTTGAGAGGTCGAGTCAAGAGCTCTCGATATATACCGTCATCGCTATGTCGACGGCGACGACGACTGAGCGGAGGGAAGGTGTAAGGCGGCAGCAGCGACGTCGAAGGAGGAATGCATGGCACGGCGGGAATGGATACGACGTCCGGCATCGACGGCACGGCATGCCCGCTCGCGCGCGCTCGATATGTTGCGTCGACGCGTGTATGAAGGAGACAAGCTACGACTCGACCGCAGGCTTTCAATATCTCCCAGTGAAGTCTTCCCAGCGCAGATGACTGTGTGGTTCAATTGGTGGACGCTTAGTCGCACGTGCAGACGGCGACAGCTCATGTCAAGAGCTTTCGAGGTGTCTATGTGATACGGTAAGTAATCATCGAAAAACAATCCGAATGAATGAAAAAAAATGCTCACCTCGTGCAATAGTCCGTGCAAGAACGATGCTCCACTCTGGGAGCTTTCGAAATCTACCGTCAACGTCATCTTGACGGCGGCGGAGACTGGGTGCACGGGAGGTGCAGTACGACAGCGGTGACGTTGGAAGAGAGGCGGACGGTACGGCTGCGCTGAGAGGGACACGCAGCATTGACGATTCGACACCGTCGCTCGCGCGCGATCGAACTGTTGCGTCGGCGCGTGCAAGGTCAAGCGCGTGGTGACGAGTCCCAAGCAGCGATATAAACCCTCGGTTGCCAGCGTTCGATACGTCCCGTCGGCGTGTCCTCTTCTCGATGCCATGGCCATGTGCGTTTCGTATGTCCTGCCGCCCCCTTTCGATATATACCGTCAACATATCTGCCGACGGCGTGGGGAGGCGGTTGCGATCACGACGTGCGCGGTACGAATGGTCGATAACTTCGACGACTGCGAATGATTTACAAAGTGAGTATGTGTAGGGCGGCGTTGAACATCAATAATATGTACTTACCGTTGCCATTGCTTTAGCGGGCGTGCAAATCGATTGACCCGGCGAAGAGCTCTCGATATGTACCATCAACGTATTCGTCGACAGCGAAGAGCGCTTCAACGAGAGCTCGACGAACGCTCTTGGAGTGTGCGCACGTCGTTTCAATGTGCTGTTGATGTATCTGTTTGACTACAATCACAAGGTGAGTGACGATTGAACGCCGTCGAAACGAAAACAACTCACCGGCACACAACAGATGATATACACTGAGCATTCGCGCTCGAAGCTTTCGATACGTACCTTCAACGTTGGTTTGACGGCGACGCAGGCAACATATCTGCATACCTGCGCAATTACAATCACAGCAGGGTAAGTGATGAATGTGTCGACTGCCATTGGAAACAAAATACTCACCGATAGTACGCGCCAGGGACTCACAATCGAACACACAGCGCGCCGTGAGCTCTGATATCCGTCGCGGGATTTCAATACGTCCCGTCGACGTACCTGCAACTTCATAATAGTAAGCCCAGACTGATCGAACAGAATCAAAATAAACTAACTCACCGGGGGAAAAGCACGCGCCAGGAGCTCTCGACAACTTTACACACGCTCAGGCTTGGGCGCAAGCTTCCGTCCACCGACGCAAGTAATTTCGATGCCGGCTGCGCGGTTCGTTTGCTTTTGATGATATGTCCCGTCTGCGCACCGTTTCGTATCTACATTGCGACGTCAAAAAGACGTCGCTTGAAATCGTAGTTAGTTACTTACCGCGTCAGGAGCACTTTGGAACGGAGCACTACGGATGTTCCCCTCACGATGTGTCATGTCTTGTGCCAGTGTGCGCCGTCGATCTGCATCGTCAAAACATTTGGTGAGCGATGCAGCTCATAGGAACAAAATATGCAAGACTCACCAAAACCATTCGCGTGTAAATAAAACACGCAGCGAGCTCTCGACGCAAATCGTCGCGACTTTCACGACGGCAACCAGCGCGCAGCTACCTCGTCAGCGCGTTTTTATGATGCCGGTAACTGCAACTGGCGATTTCTACAGCTATACTATCAAAACAAAGGTCATTCACTTAATCAAAATCATTGCAATTGAAGTACTCACTGTGGTAGATGGCACATTCAATCAAAGCTGCTGTTCGACACTCCCGCGGCTCTCGATACGCCTCATCAAAGTAGACCTCGGTGCGGTAAGAGCTAGAAAGCCCAGGGTAAGCATCCTGCATTTGAAAGCCAAATTGACAAATTCTTACTTTTTTGCACAACAACTCAAACATTACTGCCAACCATGGTCATTGACGAGCGACGGTTTGCCATCTGTTGCACGGCACTTCTTGATTGTAAGGAATTTATCATAATACGGGAGTCACAGACTGGTACGTACCAGGTGAATGGATCACAGTGCTTGTTTACAGTCCTGCGTGCACTATGAAAAGGCCTTGTGTTGCTGCACTCGATCTGCAAAAAGCATTATGGTGAGTCGGTGAAGTAACAAAAATTGTGGGGAGGGAAAAATCTTGCCTTTTCACAAGGTTTGCAACAGTGCTTGCGGGGCTTCAGCACACATGCACCAAGAAAATGATGAGGTGCTCCTGGATCGGTACGTTGCTGGAAAGGGGATGGGATGTTGGGAGATGTTGCAGGAGGAGAGCTGTCGACTTGAAATATTTCATGTCGATGGTGTGGGTTAGAAAGAGAAAAGTGTACCTTAGCGTGACAATTCAATCTACTTTGGGCTTGGTCTGACTCAGGGCTCTCTTGACTTCTCTCGCTTCACACTCTTTTCCAACAGATTGCTTCACTTCCGAGCGGCTTCTGAGAATGATGCACCAACAACTGACCTTTTTGTCGCACAGAATAAAAAACTGTCGTATAGAAACACATGTCAGTATTATTGGGAGAGATGTCAAGCTCTCCCTCTTTGTGCTGCTTGGCTCATTTTCCTCTGAAATAAATGGGAAGAGTGAACTGAGGAGGGCAACGAAAACCCGATGAATTTATCCGAAAATGGCTAGGCTTGAACAATAGGCGAGGCAAGCTGTGCTTCGCCCGCCTCGCCCCCGCCCACCAATGAGAATTTTTATTCAGACATCGGCTGTGGCAATCGGGTAAAGATCACCCACCAAACTTCCCCGTCCTCCGCCGCTGGAATGCTGCTTGAAAGTGCTAGGAACCTTATTTTCTCCCTTCATAAAAAACTTCGAGTACAGAGAATCACGCTGAACTGGTGTAAGAAATGTAGCCTTTTATTTTCTGGGGAGTGCTCTTGGAGAGCGAGATGAGTGTAACTTGCAAGGACGCGAACGACGATTGCTGCTGGCAAACGGCCGCGCCGGAAAACACCGAGAAAGCGGTGCTCTCGCACTTTGACGCGTCGCGACGCGCCAATTAGTCGCGTCCCCCTCTTTCCCTTTCACCTCCACTGCCACCCCCACTGGCCCTCGAAAACAAAGAGCCAAAAGTCTAAAGGCTCATTACTTATCTTATCTATATGCTCAGCACGCGCCATTGCTCGGCGTGTCATCTCGATGCTTTGCTTTTCTGCATGACATGCACGAGCTTCAGTGCCGCTCGCAAGTTTGGTGAGTTATTTCTTTTATTTCCTTCCTCTCGTAAGGTCTCAGGTGAAAACTGCAATACATGTACCAAACAGCATTGTACCCTAAACAAAACAATGTCGCAGGTTTTCTGCCGCTCCGTATGACATCGGTCGTTTCGAAGTTTCGAAGATCTTTTCTGATACGACGGTGACACACATTCTTGCCCACTTGCTGCATCTCCGCACGCTTACCGGCGGTGGAGATACATTTGCGCAGAAGAGACTGAAGTGCGAAATTCGACACGAAGCTCACCATTTGGTCCAACGCCATGGTACGTACTACTTAGTTTGTTTCGCAATTTTCTACGCGATCGGGGACAGCGGCGCTGCGGGAGGTGTGCAAGAAATTTTCATCCCTCGCTTCATGCACTTCGCCGTATCTCCCTCGTCTCATGCAAGTGCGCAAGCAGTTATACAAGTGTATTCTGCAAATTTCTGGCGGATCGGCGGTTCCTGAAGAAGCCCGTTTGTAGACCTTAGCGAGACGGCACTAGCATGAACACAGCAAGCGAGTGTCTTGCTTCCTTCGCGTAGATCAAGCGGCGGCTGTTCCGCTGACGTTTTGTGTGTCCACCCATTCAACTTCAACATTTCTGCTTACTTTCTCAATCTTCCAAGTTCCCCTTCGCACTCTAGCGTCGTTTCCAGCGCGAAGTTGCGCACTTTCGAAGGCTCTGAAAATTCAGAACTTCCGTGCACGGACCACAAATTCGAGCATAAAAGGAGGAGGATTTCTAGCATTCTCCTCAGCTTTCTGAGCTGGTTGTTTCTCTCCCTCTCACATTCCTTTCTCTCGTCGATGTCCTCCCATCGCACTCATCGCCGTGTGCATCTTCATCACAGCGGCGCCGTGGATCTCAACTTGTCCCCCCTGTGCTTTCGCTGCCGACGGCTCTAAACCTGGCGGTGTGTAACTCTCGTCGTCCTCTTCCATACGTGACTGATGTTTCAATTAATTCGCGCATCTCCCACAGAACACATTGTGAGTCTCATCCCGTGAATTCCTTCAGTTTAATGGATTCTCTGACCTTGTGACATAGATATCATTGGCGTGCCCAACTGGATCCTCGAGGTATGGTTAACGTAGACAATTGGGTCCTCTTTCGCAAGTCTAATTCTATTTGCAGATATCGAATTTTGATGTCCCACAAGACGTTCGGAACCTCATCCGGGACTTTCACAACACCGCATCGACACTCCTTCGCGAAGGTATGTTGTGCCTTATTCTTTCTCTATTATCTCAATTCATGCTCATTTCCGAAATTTCTTGAATCACAGTCAATCGCGTCGCCGCCGCCGCACTTTCAAATCAGAGTTCGACAATTCGCAGCGAGAACTTTTCACGCACCACCCTTCGGTACGTATGTGTTCGATCTGTGATCTGTCTTTTTATAATTTTCATGACATGGAGCAGAGACACTGATTCAATCCATGGAAGCCTCGATCGTTTGGTCGAATGACTTCTGCTAAAGTGTTCGACAATGTGAGTTTATTGTGCTTGATTTCTGTGTGACGAAATCTGTGGCCAGATTATTTTCTTGCATCGTAGCGGGCGACGTACTATTCGTGGTTGCCGAATTGTGCACGGTAAGCTCTTCTCTACATGCATTCAAATTCGGGTGTATAGCTTACTCACATTTTTCTTGTAGATTTGAATCGAAGCACTTGAACGATTCTTTGTTTCTCTTACCTTAGTGAAGGCACAAGGTGTCGAGTCACTGTCGACGCCGGCGATTGGCGTGATTTTCATGGTGTTCGAGCTTGGTTCGCGCTGATAGTGTCACAGAGCACGCATTCTTGATAAGTGAGCTTTTTTCTTCCTTGCTCGTTCCTTCATTTCTTACGTTCCTACTGATACCGATTCACTGTAGTTAGTGTGACGCCGACAAAGCTATTCGATGGTGACGAGACACGCGACGCTCGAGGAATCCATTCTGTAAGTCTCGAATTCGTTCGAAATGGAATATCACAAGCACTGACAATATCTCAGCTTTGACAGCTCATTTCTGAACCCCTTCTTCCTCCCCCTTCCCTTCCCTCCCTTCTCTACCGCGACTGCGCGAAGTAGAGAGGGCACCTCGTCGAGTCTTTCTCTGTTGATGGCACGAACACACGCAGCAGGCCGATCACGCCCAGTACCTTCAGGGGTAGAGAGAATCTGACACCACACCAGTGAGGGGCTGCGGCCGACTCACTGGTGTGTCGAACTGCTCTCCGGGACCCTCGAAGAACTGGTAGTGCGGTAGGCAGGTTGACGTTGTGCGAATGCTGAAGCGGAAGACGAGGTGCTGGGACGCCGCCTGCGCACGTAGAGTAGACAAGATGTCGAACGGGGAGTTTTGAAGAGACGTGGACCGTGTTGTGAGCTTGGGAGTGTCAAAACTCACATCTCCAATGCGTTGAACTGCTTTCATACGCTCCCTGGACCGTCTCGCTGCATTGGATTCGCGGCGCGCATCTGCATTCTCAAAGCCAGGCGCATTTTACGCTCGACTGGTTGGCACTTTCTACAACTGACTGGCTCTCTTCGCACCCAACATCGAAGGAAACCCTGGAAAACTGGAATTCGGAGATTCGTCAGCGTAGCTCTGCTATTCTTTCTCGTAGCCATGGATTCGCATTCTCGTCATTTCAACTGCAGGAGGTTCCATCGAACGTCTCACCAGTACCACCCACCCTGCCTTTCAATACTGCACTTGGACTCGCCACTATTCCCATGCCGACTACGCCTACAACCGGCCTTCACCTTCGACGGATTCGCAAACCGTCCGCATCAAGATTTCAGCGTCGACGCTCGCTTCTCGTCAACCGCTCGACCATCCATCTTCGCGTTACACCAGCGTCTACTCCATGCCTCTGCCTGCTTGGTTTGGCAATGCCCCGTTCATCACATCTTGGCGGGGGAGTTGGACGCTCTTTGAGTCTGACCTGATTTCACGCGTCGCCCCGACTCTAAGCGTGCATATCATTGTACGCCGTAGAGTCTTCGCGTTGGATTTGCCGTTTCTGGAGAGAACAGGTCGTCGACTAGATCTCGTTCATTTGGTGCGAGGCTACTCACCCGCCAATCTTCTCATTTCCGTATCTCGCCAGCCGCCTCGCTTCCCATCGTCAAATTGCACACGCAGGTGCTTTCCACTTCATTCAACACGCTGCACGGGTCGAGCATGTCGAGGTGCACGTCGTTCCCCGTTGCTGGCGGAAGGTTGATGTATGCGCTTCGGGTTGTTTTGACGCGTCGTCCGGGGTGTCAGGAGAAGGAAAATGCTTGCATCTTGTAGCTTGGCATCCCATCTCGACGTCTTGAAAGCGAGACCTGGCGCGAGTCGTTTGTTAACGGGTTATGGGCACTGCAAACTGGAAGAGACTCACCCGCCAAACTTCGCGAGTCCATTTCTCGCCAACCACTCCGTCCCCCGCACTCGCATTGCGCACGCAGGTACTTTTGACATCTCCGAACACGGTGCACACGTCGGGCACCCCGAGAGTCGCGCCGTTCGTCGAGTTCGTCGTGGTGCACTATGTATGCGTCGGGAGTCGACTCATCGCGTATCTATGGGTGCTGGAAGGTCGAAAACGTGGGTCCTCGACGCGTCAACATCACTTCTCGACGCTGTGTGAACGGCACCTGGTGCGGATCCGGCGTTAAAGGGATATGGCCAGCGTACTCGAGGGGTACTCACCGGCTCAAACTTCACGACCTCGTTTCTCGCCAACAAATTAACCCCCCAGTCTCCCATTGCACATGTAGGTATTCTTGTCACCTCCGAATACGCTGCACGGGTCGGGCGTGTCGAGAGAGGCGGCGTTCGTCGTCCGTGAAGGGGGGTAGATGTATGCGCTTCGAGCCGGCCTAACGTTGGCGCCCGAGGTGCTGCAAGCTCGAAAACGTGTGCCTTCAGTGCACCAGCATATGATATTGACACTGTGTAAACGGCACATGGGGTGAGTCGAGCGTTAGCGAGATACGCTTGTCGCAAATTAGGGTTGCTCACCAATGAAATTTTGTCTCGTCATTTCTCGTCAACGAGGTTGCCCCCCACTGTCCCACTACACATGCGAGTTCTCAGGAAGTCTGAGAGTGTCGCGCACGGGTCGGTCATCGTGCCAGTGACGTCGTACATCGGGAACGGTGGTCATCGTTGCGTGACCTCGAGACAGTGTCAGCGAGTTTTCGAGACGAGGTGGGGGCCGAGAGATGGAGGCCAGCGCTTTCTTAGCGATCCATCTTGGTGGTGTGTGAACGGCGAGTGATAGATACGCGCGGTTGTTGAGATATCGTCGGTCAAAGTTGGAGGCGGAAGTTGGCTGGCGGATAGGTTGAAATTTCAAAAGGTCGTAGACGTGATTTCAACGCGTGCGCTGGGTAGAGCCGACGTTTCTGAACGTCTGCTAGCTTGAATGGAGGATGTAGCATACGTGTAGCGATGGGAAAATCAGATTGAAGTTGCGAGTACTGTAAGGAAGATTCAGGACACGCACCTTGCTCGACGACGGTACAACAGCACCAGTGCGCGCCAAACATGTTTCCCATCTCCAAAAACCCTCTCCCTACATCTCCCAATTATTCGGACTTTTCCCCCCCAAAAATTTGTCGGATTCGAGCGCAGCGTTGTTGAGGTAGAGGTGCTGAGAGACAGCCTGAGGTTGGAGGTTGGAGGTCGAGGTGTGTCAACCGAGTTCGTTCACAACACGCGCTAGCATGTTCTCGTGGTCGTCGCTAGTAATTGGAAGTGCTGAGCGCTGAGGCTTCAGGTGCGCTGTGGTCGAGGTCGCGAGTGCGCATGGCGGAGGTGAAGATGGTGGTTGAAAGCAAGACGCATGGACTTTGCCATCCACGGCGGATTCGACGCGACTCGCGTCTTTCCTTCCAACCATGTCCATCCCCCGCTCGCTGAGATTTCGACCGCTGTCAATCGCAAGGAGGAGAAGACCAAGGTACGTATTGAATACTTCTGCTACTACACACATTGCTTGAATACATTCTTCAAAAGGCGAAGGAGAAAGTCGAAAAACCATTGACTCCCAAAGCTCCGACAAAGAACGAGTCCGTCATCGTGGTGGATGGTCCAGAGTATAACCCCTCTCCAAGCCCTGTGATTCCAGTGAAGAAAGAGGTCACAAAGCAAGGTGGATCTGCCAACCCTGGGCCATCTCTCGCAGATATCCTTTTGAAAGGCGTCATGGTTCAAAGTGACACAGCTAGTCTTCCTGAGATCGACTTGGCTCCAATTGACATCGACGAAGTCCCCGAATCGGAAACTATGGTCGAAGAGCAAATGGTGGTTGTTCCCGAAGTGCCGGACCACGATCAAGCTGGGAGCGCTAGAAGGCAATGCGAAATCGAAGAGCCTCATACGACGAACGACAACGCTCCGATAGATGAAGTTCTTCATGCTGTCACAGACGAGATACAGATTGATCGAATGAACGAGGTCATCGATCTTACTGGAGCGAGCGAATCCGTGACCAGGCCTCCATTGACACCTATCACGGATCGCGTTGCTGGCCCTCCTTTGGCATCGAGCCCGGAAACTCAAGACAACACCTTTGCTCAAGGATTAGCTCGTTCCAAAGTGAAATTCGATGACAGGCTTCAGTTCAAGTCAGCTTCTTCGGAATGGGGAGCCTTTACCAAGAACATTCCTCTCGCCGGTTCGAACTTTTTCTGTCGCAGTCGTCA
>KQ086399.1:0-11458 GCA_001020605.1 Schizopora paradoxa
ACGGTTTTTCTCCTTTCTACGTTCAATCTCTGGAGCCTCTTCGACCAAGTTTACTCTTTAAAAGGTAATCACCGCCATAAGCCGAACATCGACTGCAGAGCGTTTGGGGAGTCTGAACATACGATCCGTTTTGAAGTCATCAATTCTGGCGATTCGTTTGTCATTGAAAGAATTCTGAAAGAATGTGAAGAAGGTTTATAGCTAACAAGCGAAGAGAGATAGTCCTTCATTTACGCAGCGTGCAATCTCTCGCCAATTCTCTTCCACACGAGTTAGATCGATACCGTTGCTTGGAGGGGATAAGAGGAGCTCGGGTACTGGCGAGGACGTGAAGCATCGATTAAGCCTCACGGATTTAAGCGTGCGGTGAGGTGCACCAATATCCCAACGAGACGTTATGAGAGACGAGAAAAAGGGGAGGTGGCCGTCTCCACAATCGGTAATCTCCAGGTATTTAAGAGCTGGAAGGACGGAGAATCCAACAACTCCGTCTTCTCGAGATCGCTCATAAAACATGGTGAAGAAGCGTTTTTCAGGTGACGTTATGAGAAGGTTGGTAATCGTTGGCAGGAAGTAGCCGCGTACAGGTGCGTTGAACCAGAGCGACGTTGTACTTCTGACTTCGATTGTGCGAAATGACGGAGGTAAACCACTGCGCTCGATAAATTCGAGATAGTTAGTGAGGTCACTGGGTCGCCAGGAAATCGTCTGCATCACGTATATCTTCAAAGCGGAGCAGGTGAACAACGGTATGAGAGGCGCATGAATGTTAAGCGTTTGGAGGGCTGGTAATGTGAAATGTGGGCGAACTTTCGCTTCTTGCACAGCTGCCATCCAAACTTGCATATTCCGTTCCACGACGTCGGCGTCAAACCGGGTGGTTTCCAACGTGACTTCGAGCTCCTGGAGGTTAAGCGCGAATGGTAGCAAGTTTGCGAGGGTGTCCATGCAGCCAACAAGTATGAAGCATGTCATACGGAGTGTTGACAAGGCAGGAAGAGGCGAGTTAATAGAGTAAGTGAACCATGACGCGAGGTTGGAATGAAATTCTTTCAGATGCGACGAGCCAGCGTATCTCAGCAGAAGGTCCTGCTCTCCGTCTGAGTCTTCGCTTTCGGGAATGTTGATCTTAGAGGATCCAAAAGGCCGAGTACTCGGGGTGAAGTTGATTGCGATCCGCGACCAGCGATCCTCATGGGAGATGAGCGTCTGTACCAGAGGACGGGCGAATCGTAGGTGATCGAGATTGGAAATTGAGATGGCGCAGATCAACGAGAGATCTTTCGATCGCGTGAAGCAGATGGATGCAAAATAAGTGACTTTATCGAGGGTTCTGGCGGTAGGGCTGTCGAGATGGATGTAGATGGACGACCACAGCGAGGAATCCGTCAACGCGACCTCCCTCCATCGACGACAGACTCGAGAGATGTTGATGAGGGAAACGCAATCTCGGAAATCATTTCCGGTCTTGAAGATTTCCGGAAAGACGCGTGTATTCTGAATCGTGAGCGAAAAGATGTCGCAAAGAATGTCGTCCACTAAATTGACGATGGCCGCCATAATCGATGAAATGAGATCTAGATGTTTGAGATTCTGTCAGTGTCATTTTTGCGTTGGAAATGAAATTATAAACGCACAGATGGCTTCGATCTCAAGCTTTGGCCGGTATCGACGCGACGTTTCTGCGTCGGAATCTCTTCCGCTCCCAAAGAACGACGTCCACGAGAACTATCGCTCGAGCTGTTCTGTAAATGACGTCAAGTCAGATGTTTTCGGGTGTAGAAATGAGAATCGGTCGAACTTAGGCTCGCTTGAGAGTGATTCAAAGTTAGTGTTCAATGGTGGTGGTGGTTCGACGATGAGGACGAAGAGTTGATCGAGCTGCGCGTTATGCGGCTCTTGCCACGTGTTGCGTCTAACTTGCCTTCCGCCTCGAGTTGATCGCGGATACAACGAAGTTCAAAGTTACATGTATCTCTGTGTTTCTAGATCTCAAGCCCCATCCTGCAATCCGATAACTTTTAAAGGTGATTCTTCGATATTCCGTCGGCTCTTGGGAAATTCGGCTTCTTGCATGTAATATTGTAATTTTGAAAATTGGGCCGAGATATAGAGAACTGAATTTTATCTATCCTACATGTTTTTGCGAAGAAATTACACATCTTCCTATAGATGCAAAGACGATGCATATATTCCTAAATAGCACAAAGCCGACTGCATTTATTTCCGATGAAGCGAGATAATTTATTACTCACAAGCGGATAAAGAAAGCCCTTCGTTTACACATCGCGCGATACCTCGCCAATTCTCCCCTACTTGAGTGAGATCGATACCGTCGCTTGGAGGGGATAAGAGGAGCTCGGGTACTGGCGAGGCCTCGAAGCATTGCTTCAGCTTCACGGTCTTGAGCGTGCGGTAAAGCACACCGATATCCCAGCGAGATGTGACGAGAGAGGAGAAATGTGGAAGATAATCGTCTCTGCAATCGGTAATCTCGAGATGCTCGAGAGCTGGAAGGACGGAGAATCCAGCAACTCCATCTTCTTGAGTTTGCTCAGAAAACATGGTGAAGAATGGTGCGCCGGGTGACGTTATGAGAAGGTTGGTTATCGTTGGGAGGAGGAAGCCCCGAGCATGTGTGATATGTGACGGATCATCCTGTTCTCTGATTTCCATCGTGCGGAACGACGGAGGAGTGCCACTGCGCTTTACGAATTCGAGATAATTGATGAGGTGCGGCCCGTGCCACGAAATCTCTTCCATGACGAGTCTCTCCAGGGCGGGGCAGGTGAAAGTGACTATGATATTCACCCACGCGTTCAGCGTTCGGAGGGATGGTAAGACGAAATGTGGGTCTTTTGTTGCCTCCGTTGCTGCAGCCTTCCACACTCGCTGCTTGTTGAGCCACGCGGTGTGGGCGTCGAAGCGATTGTAGGAGTACGTAAGTTCAAGCTCCTGAAGGTTTGGCGCGAGCGGTAACCAGTTCGTGAGGGCGTACATGGAGCCATAGAATCGACAGCAGGTGAGACTGAGTGTTGATAAGGCGGGGAGGGGCGAGTGAAGCGAGTAGGTGAGCCATGAGCCGAGATTGCAGCGAAATTCTTTTAGGAGCTCTCCGCCCGCAATTCTCAGTTCGGGAATGTACTCAGTCCCCCGTTTGTAGGATAAGGACGCTTCAGATGATCGAGAATACCGAGACGGGGTGAGATTGACTGCGATCCGCGACCAGCGTGCTTCGTGAGAGATGAGCGTCTGTACGAGAGGATAGGCGAATGGTAGGTCATCGAGGTTTGAAATGGAGATGGCGAAGATCAAAGGGAGATCTTTCGATCGCACGAAGCAGATGGATGCGAAATAGGTGACTTGGACGAGGGTTTCGGCGGTAGGGTCGTCGAGAAGGATGTAGATGGATGACCATAGCGAGGAATCCGTCAACGCGACCTCTCTCCATCGACTACAAACGCAGGAGATGTCGATGAGGGCGACGCAGTCTTGGAAATCGTTTCCTGTCTTGAAGATTTCGGGAAAGACGCGCGATTTCTGGATCGCGAGCGAGAAGATGTCGCAGAGGATCTCGTTGGGAAGATCGTTTACGGTCGTCATTTTCGATGACGCTTTTAGGGAGAGGATGTCTGTAGAACGATGATTTGAATTCAATATGGATTCAATTATCAATAGGCAAGTACGCACAGATGATTCGAAGAAACTTTTTGAGAGTTCTCCGCGCGTCGTTTCTTCGGATTATGATTATTGCTTCCGAGATCGAGAGTAGGTCCTTTGTTTCTCCTAGAGTCTTTATATGTACAAGCCGTAGGTCGTTGAGCTAGATCAGTTGAATGAGGGGTGTGCAAGTCGCTGTGATGGTGGTTGAAAGTCAAGTCGCGTTGAACGTCTCCGTTCGTGCCACGCCTCATTCGATGGCGCCCACGATCTCTCGTCTCTCCTTCGTCGACGACTTCATGTTCTCTCGAGATTCTCGTGCAGCAGTCTCAAACGCATAACTTCAAAGGACAAAGCAAGTAATCGAGGTCGATCGACGACTCGCCATATGCATCTGAGCATTTCGCTCTTCCAGCAAATGACCCGACGACAGACGCCGTCAACGCCGGCGAAAGAAACGTGATCGCTGTCGATGCTGTATGTGCAGAGAAGGAGGTCTTAGCAGTAAATGGATGACATGGCCATATGGGTTAGGTTGAGAAAGGTATGTCTTCGATCGTATCGCCTAACGGTGTATTTGGCTCACCGTCTTCCAAAGTTGAAGTTTGTGCTTGTCGATGACTTCGACCCCTTCAAGGTGCATTCCAGGACGCCTTTCTCGATCACAACGCATCCCATCGAACTTCAATCTCTGCGACATATCGTTCTTGTACGTCGGCATCTGCAACTCACAAGATGTCTCGCGTTCTGGATGATGTCGGCGTTTGGCGTTTCCGTCCACCCACTTCCGCGCCGGCGCAATCTGACGATAGTTGGCCTCACGGAAGAACCTCGACGAGCGTTGAAGATCCTGCCTATGACGTTAGAAGGAGAATGGAGATGGGAGATATGATGCGGAAGAGGTGAAGCGATGGAAGAGAGATAGGAAACGAGAGATCATGCTGGTGTGTTGTGCGTTTCGTCATGCTGCTTTCACTCGAACTGACATCGCCATTGTAGGACCATCCTTCCGACATGAAGCGCAGGCTTCATCTTGACACAGATCTTAATTCATCACGACATCATCGCCATTTCAACTCGAAATCTTGCTCGTTTCTGGCCATTCTTATCCAGGACGGACGCGTCATCCATCCGCGAGATCGGCCGCAACACATCTGCTGCATTACAACCCAGGAGTACTCGAAAGTCGAAAGCTCCCTTCTTCTTCTCAAATTCATTCGTATCCTGGCGTCCCCCATGGCGAGGCTGAAGACGCCGTTTCTAGCCGCCCAACGCTTTTCTCCTGGCGTTTGGCAATTGTCGTTTCGCTTGTCGATCGTCATTGCCTAAGACATGGCACCGCGTGGCTCCCGTACCTACTGCGAACGATTAGAAGCGAGCAGGAAGGGAGGAAGATCGTCGATCCTCAACGTCCCCGACAATTGCCGGTCACTTACAAGCCACCGACGTACAATGGCTCCTTTCAATGGAGATTTCCTTCCGTTGTTCAGGTACCGGTTTAAACGAAAGGAAAGATGATGCATGTTGGTTGACGAGAGAATGAAGGGATGGAGAGGATGTGGATAATGGACATCTTCCTCGGTGCGTTCTACGCCTCGTCGAGCTTCCTTCCGTCGAACTAACATTGTGATATTGTCATCGCAGGTCTACCTCCTCCGCTTCCGTCCCTTGCCAGACGTCAAGCGCATACTTCGGCCTGGTCAATATTCGAAGCCATCTTCACCCCATCGCCTGAAATTCTGGCTCGTTCCCGACGTCAACGCCTCGTCCATCCGCAAGATTGACCACGACGCAGCGATTCTCGAAACTCAAAACGCTTCTTCCGTTGAAATCGCCAACGAAACCATACGTACACCTGTCGACCGGCTTTCTTCCATGTTCTGGAATCGAGAGACGCAGATCTAGACTTGTTGTCGGTTGCGACACGGTTTCCCTCTCTCTCTCCCTAGCTCAACGAGTTCACGTCCGCCCTTCAAGCTCATTTTGCTCTGAAGAAGGGTTAGAAGCTTGAACGCGATGGTACGTTCTCCAATCCGCTATACAATCCGTCGACGCTGACTTCTCGTCTCAACGATAGGAGTGGAGGCTTGCTCCCTCTCGTCAGTCCATCCGGCCGGAGACCTTAGACCGCCATGTCTATGGCGGTCGCTTGCGGAATGCACATTGCTATCCTCGTCCTCATCCAAGAAATACAGACGTAAGGAGAAACGCAAACCCTCCTTCAAGTGCTCTCAGCCAAGTTTTCGCGACGACGTCAACTTATCTGTCTGCGGATCTCCGAAGGAGCGTAGATGCGATGAATGAACTCGAATATTTCGTCGTATTGGTACGTCTCAAATTGAATTCTATTCCATTCTGCGTAACTCACCTTTCTTCTTCAAGATTCAAGTCACTGTTTATCGATGCCTCCCTTTTCGATCTTTCGTTCACAGACTATTCGGCGTATCATGGTCTCTCTTCCAAGACTGGTCTTGCACCGTTAGGAAAATTCTGTGAGCGATGGAAGAGCCAATCGTCTCCGATGAGATCGACGTTGGCCGTTCTATTCCTCCACGATTACGCGCGTCCAGGCAAGACCGTTTCGTGACATGTGTGGTGTCTGTATACCAGGTCATATCTCTTGTCAAGAACGAGGGTCGATAGGAGATTGGGCGAAAGATGAAAAGACGCCGTCGGGACAATGAGACCGAAGACGCCAGGAGATTACCTTGGTGCGTTGTATCTCGTCTTGCTATCTCTTAGAGATCTAACCCCACTACTGATGCTCATATATCAACTGTGTCGTTATCTCCTTCGTCGAGGATTTGAACGTAATCTACGGCTCATCTTGTCGTTCGACGTCGTTATTTCGGATTCGATTCACAAGGCGGACTCGAGCTAGCTGGTGCTTCGTGATCTCATAGCTGGTACCAGCAGAGATTCTGGAATCGTGCTTGAGGGAGACGTGCCCAACGGATTCGGACGAAGGGGTGCTATCACTACCTAGTTGTGGCAGCTTCGACGCCCGCTCAATCTTTGGGTGGCAATACGGGGAGCGAGAGCCGAGCTTGATGATTTAGATGGCTCTTCATTCTTGTAAGCTAGATACAAACAATGAAACCACCAATCAAGTTCGACATGAAGAGAGTACACCGGCGTCTCCGTTTCTAATCTTGAGACCGGACACGAGAAGACGTCATGCGTCTCGCTCAATACTTAACTGAAGCCCCTCCTTCACGCATTGCGCAATTTCTCGCCATTTCAAATTGACCTTTTTGAGTTGGATGCGCGAACTTGGCTTGATTGATAAAAATTTGGGAATTGAGCCGGACCACTGAGTCAACTTGACGGATTTTAGGGAGCGTCCCGGTGAGGCCACACCCCAGCGGGAAGTGGTAAGGGACGAGATAAATGGGATAAGCTCCCCGTTGCATTTGAAAAGTTGCAGAGTTTCGAGGGAAGGGAGAAGGAGAGGAAAGTCTCCTTCCGGTGATTTCTCCGTAAGCGTTTCAAAGAATATAAATATTGACGGTGTCGCTGTGAGGGTTGTTATCTCTGGGATGAAATACCCGCGCGCCGTCTCGAAATCCGCCAATGTTATATACGCGTTCTTGACGTCGAGAGTATGTAAGGGTGGAACACTGCGCTCAATAAACCCCTGAAAGCAGTTGAGAGGTGTTTGCGAAAGGGGTAGATAGCCCATCGTGTATCTCTCTAACGCGGGGCATGTGAGCCTCGAGAAAAAATCTGGCGGCGCTCTTAGCGTCTTCAACTTCGGGAGCAAGAAAACGTGGTTTTCCGCCGGCACTCCTTTCCTCCTCTTCATCTGCGACAAGCAAAAAAACGAAAACACAGCTTTGTCGTTCGTTATATCCAGCTCGACTAGGTTCTGGGCGAGCGGCAGCCACATCGGGAGAGTATGCAACCTCTCGTTGAGCTTGTAATCAGCGATCTTGAGCGTCTCCAACGACGGAAGTGGGTCGTTCATCGAGTACGTGAACCACGATGCGAGGTTGAAGTGAAACTCTCTTAGTAGCCGCCTCCCTGCGTTCTTGACACAGACGGCGAACTGTCTGTCGATCTCCTCCGCGGCTTTGAGCGAGCGGAGGGCGTCGGGCGCTCGTGTGATGCTAATTGCGATTCGGGACCAGCGCTCTTCGTGAGCGACCAACTCGAGCATGAGAGGGTGAGAGATCCGTAAGTCGTCCAGTTCCGAGATGGAGACGAAGAAGGTGAGAGGAGTATCTCTCGACCGCCCAAAACAAATGCTGGCGTAGCGTGTAGCCTGACGAAGGGATTCGGCGGTGGGTTTATCCAAGATGATGCAAAATGATGACCAGATTAAGGAATCCGCCAATGCTGCCTCCCTCCAACGACGACAGACCCGAGAGATTTCGATGAGGGCCGCGCAATCTCTGAAGTCATCTCCTGACTTGAAGATTTGGGGAGCTGCGCGCGATCTCTGGATTGCAAGCGAGAAGATGTCGCAGAGGATTTCGTTGGGGAGATCGTCCACAGTCATCATCTTCAATGAGACGACGCTTTCGGGAGAGGATATCTAGATGTTCATGAATTTGAGACGATATTTGAGACAAGAAAACTTGGAAGCGCACGAATGATTCGATGAGCTGGGCCTAAGGTCGTCGTTTCGCGTCTATCGTGACCTCCGCGTATCTCCCGAATGATTGCTGCCAGTCTCGAGGAGAGTAAGATATCTGGGACCCGTTGAGTTCAAGTCAAATCCTTCGGTTCAATAGTTCAATGGTTGAGACGAGGGTGCGAGCCGCTGTGATGGTGGTGGTGGATGGACGTTGAGGCACGATGAACGCCGTGCCACGCACACCTCAAGTTGACTGCCGACCTTGACGGCCACCAACCCTCGTCTCCTCTTTCTCAACGATTCTTCATCTTCTTGAAGAGCAACTTCGAGCTCGTAGCTTCTGAAACTTGCGGTCGACGATGGGCCATCCGAGAATCTCGCTCTTCCGGTAGATCGTAAATGGACCGAACGACAAACGTCGCCATCCTTCGCTGGTTGAAGAACGATTTCGCTGTCGACGTCGACGATGCGGGGAGGGAGATGCGAAAGGTGGATGGATATATGAAATGGGATAGGACAGGTGCGTATTCGAATCGTTTGTATAATGGTCTACGTAACTTACCATCTTTCAAGGCTGAAGTCGCTGTATGACGATGTCTTCGGCCTTTCGCCTCCAAGGCTCCAAGGCGCCTTTCGCGACGATAACGCATCCCGTCGAACGTCGAATCTCGCAGCCTCGACAGGCTATATGTCTCCATCTGCTATGCGCAAGATGTATTCCTCGTTCTGGATGACGTTGGCGGTTTCGTCGCTCGAGTCGCCCTCGAGAAAGAACGATAACGAATGTCGAACAACGCGTCATTACCATTCGAAACAAGAAGATTTGTGCTAGGAGATAGGATGCTGGAAGATGGAGAGAGATGAGGCGAGGATAACAAGAGGCCATGTCGGTGCGTTCTGCGTTTCTTTGTCCTTCCTTCCGTTGGGGTAACGTCGTCTTCGCAGTTTACCTCCTTCATCGTCCCTTTTAGACGTCAACTTCATGCTTTCACGTACTCCGAATTCGAATCGATTGTCCTCATCACGCCGCCTCGTATTCTGGCTCGTTCCTGGTCATCCTGACAGACTGGCGCGCCGTCCGACCACGAGAACGACTGCGACACTCGTCACTTCATTCCTCGTTTCAGACCTCGAGATTCGACCTCTTCGAACGTTCTCTGCACACCCCTCAATACTATCATCTTCACGTCGAGAATCCAAGACTCGTTAACTCGCTCGAAGCTGAAGGCATGGCATTCCTCACGAATCAACAATTACACTGCCGTCATTCTCTCGCTTCGTGTTTCAGTTCGAAATTCCAACGCGATGGTACGTCCTCAGAATACGCCTGTCTCCCCGTCAAAGCTGACTTCTCTCGATGCCAGCAGCTGACGAACCTCCCATTCTCATCCGTCATCGACAAAGGCTACGAAAGGCCGCCATCCAAAGAGAAGCTCGCTTGTTGAATCGCAAGATCTCGTCGTTTCAACAAGCCAACGATGCGATCATCCTGCTGATTTGCCACGCCCATACTCAAAGAAAGAGCGTTGATGCGTAGAATGAAGTTGGATGGGCTAGGTACGTTTTAACTCGCATTCTCCATGGGTCTACGCGATTCACCATTCTTCATGGGTGAAACTGTTAATGAACGAAGCTCCTTTCTCTAGGTCTCTTAACGATCTCCTATCACCGTGTCATTCTACGCCAGGATCTTCGTCTCCGTCATGATCGACATTTTTGCCTCACGACGGCTCGCTGGGAGCGCCAACGTGGGATCCCATCTTACCCCGAGGAGGACATACCCCGCGCATTTCACTCGTCAAGAGCGGCGGATTATAGGAGTTCGGATGCGGTGGAGATGGACTTGCGATGAACCCGAGGATAGTGAGAGCTTGGGTCGGTGCGCTATCCATTTTCTTTGCGCCGTCCTCCGCTGAGCTAACGTCGTCCTCGATACTTGTAGGTGTAATTTATCACCAGTGATGTGATGACTTGCACGCTTCATTTCAAGTTGGCGTCTGCCATCGTCACTCCGCTTTTCAGCTCGATGCGACCGAGTTTGGACGCTGCTTTATAATGTTTCGTCTGTCGTTGTTCAACTGTTTTAAATTTCTAGATTATTCAAATGTACAGAATATGTTACGATCCTTCACGAGGTCTCGAGTAACAAGTTTATGAAGTGACTCTAGTGTGTACTCGCACTTTTACGTTTTCCATGTGAAATATCTATAACATCAACGAATGATGGTTACAGGTTGGTTATAAAACCGTCTCGTTATTTTTTGGATAAGTACTGTGCAGCTCGTCACCAAGTTCTGACACGCTTTATCGTCTCTTGTCTGGACCTGCTGCGAATCGATGTTGTCAATGAAGGATTGGATGAGCGTGCGCTGGGAAATAAACTCGAGCTTCGCGTCTAATTCGTTTGGTAACCCGTACAGGATGGAGAGATACCGATGGAGGGTTTGCAGTCTCTCGATAATGGGAATAAGAGTCTCATTCTCCGAGGGATAGAGAATTTTTAATAGCTCCGTGCCTAGCAAAGAGAGTGTAACATCGCTTCGTTCGTCATCCATGGAGGAGGGCGAAATGGTCTGCAACGCGGCTCGAGTGTTTTTCCTTCGTTTTGATGGGGTGGATGTGGAGCTTGACGCGTCCTCTTATGTATGTAATATTTCTTCATTAACCAGATACGTGATACCGATAGAATCGCACAAGTTTGTCTTGGCTTGATCTATGCGGTTCAAGCATTTATGCGGAGCAAACGACGTTAATTTATCGGTTATGAATGGAAACTGGAAGCCATAATGCATGTTGTTTCCTCTTTAAAGCATCTTCATTAATCCTTGTAGTCGTCCTCGGCACCCGATGAACATCAGCATGAAGCAGAGCTCATAAGCGAGGTTCTTGATTCGCCAGCGATAGCTGCGAAGTAGTTTACTTTCGCTCATAAGGCATGGTGTACCCGAAATTGGCTAGATTTGCTGCGTCAGCATTCGTTTGTGCAAAGATAAGTCGAAAGTCCATTTCACGTTTCGTAATTGTTTCATGAATTTTTGAAGTTCGATAGCTTCGCTTATGATGATAATAAATAACGGAAGGTGCTGAACGGGTCGCTTCGCTCGCGAGTACGCATCAAGAATATAGAGACTTCAATTTCGTGCTGAATTTACTGAAGTGAAGTGATAGTGGACAGCGTCTGAACGAGTATGATTTTAATAACGCGGAGAGACAATACAT
>KQ086400.1:0-11447 GCA_001020605.1 Schizopora paradoxa
TAACGGTGCGCACAGGAGCATCGTTACCGACTGGACTTACGGCGTCCCTCATAGTCGCCAGCGAGGATTCAAGACTCGAGCGGGAGCCGCGCGGGCAGTCCTACCTACTAGATATATGATACCATACCAATAACCGGTTAATATGGGCCCAATAACTGTTGGGACGCGGTATCATACCACGCAATGATTTACTGGTCTATTAATTAAATGCTTTTAAAATGTATTAAATATTCGTTGGCCTTCCGGGGCGGGTCTGGGGGGCCCAGGAAAGGAAATTTAGGGTTTTGGGGTTGTTTTTAGGGTTATTCAGTATTTGTTTTCAGCCCCTTGGCGGAATCCTTGCCACGAGAGACTATTAAAAGAAGGATTGACGGCTTCTCGGGCTATTTATGACTTGTTTGACAGGGCCTCTATTAATACTACGTCCGAGGCGGCTGTCCGGCAATTTGCGGGCATTCCGCGAGACTGTTGCGGCACTCACCGGTGTAAAAATAGAAAAAGCAGCGGATGATGTCAGCGCTGTCACGGATTCAGCCGGAGATTGTCAAAAATGTAATAATAGACCATTGCGGGATTGCGCGGAATTATGCCGGGAATGACCGAGCGTTCTCACACGCATCGTGATTGGACGCGAAACGAGTGGTTCAGATTGTGCTAAGTCCACGTACTTCGAAGTTCGTGCCCCAAATGCAACTGAAACAAAACATTGTGTATTACTCTTGGATGTAAAATAATTAGAATACAAAATCAAACACTAAGCTACTGGTTCCAATGGCGGCTGATTTGGACCTGTGGGTTGCACCACAACACGAGCTGCTAAGGGGATGCGTGCGGTCTGCAACCATGGAAGTCGGCGAACGACGCCGCGTGTTGACTGGTTTTTGACCTCCATACAGTTTCGAGGCCATCCCTCCGGAATTGGAAAACCCAACTTGGTGAACAAGGGCAGCCATAACGATGCAAATGATTCAGCGAGCGACTCACAAACGCGAGCCTGTTTCATTGCGTACGCTACGTACCCCGAAAGAATCCGGACAGAGGGGCCTGAAGCGCCGGATGCTGTAGTCCGCCACCAGTGCGCTTTGTATACGAGCCCTCGAAGAACACGGCGCATTTCAATGGGAATGAGAACGACCTCCTCCTCCCAACGCTCTGCCCGTGCCAACGCCTTTGCCCAATCGGTTCGAACGCTGTCATCCAACGTCGCCTGATCCGCTGCCGGCACCCCAGCGATGACGCCACCCGTCAACCAGATCCATGACGTTTCGAAGGTGCCTTGCCCAGTTGTACCGGGATCCGGGTGGGGAGGGCGAATGTGTTCCTCGTTGAGTTGGAGTAGCCGTGCTTGCCATGCGCCGTCGGGTTCAAGCGTAAGAAGAGCTTCACGAGCAGCACGGTAGCGGTCGGCAACGCGCGAGCGCTTACGCTTGTGCCTTGCGATGAGGGAAAGCATACGGGTGTTGGCGGCCACACCTGTTCCCGCGGTTTGTCTTGACTTGTGAAGCTCAAGCGCCGTAACTGTTCGGATGGCTCGTCGAAGCTCCACGAGTGCGTCTTCGGCCTGCGCGAGACGAAGGCGATGCTCTTTGTCAACCAGTCCAGGGACGCAGTATCGTGTTCTGTCGGGAACGGAGAGGGACGAAGGGAGGCGAAGTTCGATCTCCCAGACCCTACACCCAAACGAATCATCGTCGCTCTCGCTACCTGAATCGGAGTCTTCTGCCGCCGCCTCTCGCGTGTCTGGTCGGAACCCGGGCATGTACACAGGTTGAACACGACGAATCCACTTGATAATCTTGCGTTTGAGCTCGAGCTCCCGATCTGCGAGACCGAGGGACCGAGTTGTCTGGCTCTGAGCAACCGGGGGATTTGCCTTCATGGCACGCCTACAAGGATGTTAGTACATGCAATTGACACAACCACTAGTCACGCACTGCTGATCTTCGAGTTGCAAACCGGTAACCAGGTATTTGCTCGCTGACACAGAGTGTTCGGGTACGACACCCTCAGTAAGCTCCGCCTCTTCTTCGTCGTTCAACTCGCGCCGTACGTCCGCCACTGAAACGTCGCTCTCGGGTTCGGTGAACGGGTTGACAAGCGTGTCATCGAAAGGGTTCGCAGCCCAGTCATCAAGAACCTTCGACCACTCTTCGACTGTGGCAGCAGGGAACGCACTTGACATCTGCGTGTGAATGCGGCGATGCACCTGGGCCTGGCGATGGGCCTCGAAGAGTCGTCGACCAAGAGTTACACCTTGGGATCAATATTAATCAGTACGTACGTCCAAAAGAGAGAGGAATAATCAATATACCTAGACGAGTGAGCGTCGCATAATTGAAGGCCCCCCATTGGTCGTCGAGCGTATCTGCTCGCGATCCCGGCCCCATCTCCCTAGTGCTCAACGACGCGGGGTTCATCCACGCCCACCCCCTCTCGATGTTCTCGCCATCAGTCCTCCCCATGTGGCGGCGATAGTTGAGTGAGAATTTACTCTGGCAGTTTGAACCGTGTGCGTGGATGTGGAATTTTGGTATGACGTACACCAAGTCGACGAGAAGAGGATCGAAGGCGATGTCATCGGGAAAGGTCTCGCATCGGGAAGGGAAGTTCCGATGCCATTGACACGCTATGTCGTAGGACACAACCATCCTCGAACCCTTGGCACAACGGGAAGCGGACGCGAAGATATAATCCATATTGGAATATCTTTGTTCAAAATTAGCAATAATCTACAGGCGACACATGAGGCGTACGGACTTCTCTCCCTTTTGCAAGTCTCCTACGCCCGCCGGCATGACCATCATGTGCCGACACTGGCACGCTCCAACCCCACTCGCAATGTACGCCGCACCGCCTCGAAGATTGGCATGGTCCACTGCGTGTAAGCCAGAGTCGCATATGTTAACCTACATGGAAACAGTGGTTAGTGCTTCGAACGTTGTCTAAACGGTGGTATCCTTACCTCTGTTTGCGGGCCGCATGCTTCGACATAAGCCTTGTAGGGGGGCTCACTGACGATGTACGCGCATCCAAGGTTTAACGGCCGATCGCGAAACCCACGTTGCTTCAGCTTCAACCGGAAATTGGCATCGAGCTGCCGATAATCCGTATTTGCCCACCTATCAGTCGACGTTCAGCGCGCGCGAGCGAGAGGAGAGGCTTAAGTTACTCACTCAGGGTCACCTTCGGGGATGGGGTCAAACATCCCGGGGACGGACTCTCCGTCGAGGCCGTACGGACACGCGTAGCATGGTACTGCACACGAACCTGGCGTGCAAGCGTCGACGCCACCCGTGAAGAACACGCCAGCTCGCTTCATCATGGTAAGGGACCGCCACAATCGTGAAGTCCGAAGGAACTCGTCGTACTTTTTCTGGTATAATGTCAGCATGCGAGGTTTCGAGCATATAAGGATCTCCTCACCTTCGGCGGGTCAATCCCAGTGTTGTCAGTCAAACGTGACAAAGTCTCGTAATAGTCCATGGCTGTCAGCTTGCCCTGGGTGGTGAGAATGTGAAACTCGTTCAAGCATTCGAACGTGACGGCGGATTGGGCGCGTTCTGGCGTTGCTGGGAAAACGCGCGCGCGGAGAAGCTGGTTCATGTTCGAATTATCAACATAGCGGAGACCTATCGGGTGACATCCGCAGAAGACAACCCGAAGATCGTGGACACCGGTGCAATGCACGATGTGCATGAGGCGGCCACTGCCATCGGGCATTGGGCACGGATCTCCGTCGTGACCTAGATGTAAGGTATAGCCAAGGCGATGTAGAGTCGTCCGCTCCCAGAAATGACCATTCCATTCCTGCAAGTGCAGCACGGTCAGCGACGAAGTCGCAGGGATGCGAGTAAACTCACCTCGACGAAATGAAACGGCGAAGATGCATGAGCCGCTATAATACACGTCTTGCACAAGATGCGATTTCCAAAGCAGGAGATGCATCGAAGGGAAGCGGGATCGTTGCAGGTAACGCACGAAAGGACGTTGCCGTCTTCTGGACCAATCTCGAGCATAAGGAGCTGGTCGATGATGCCGTCGCGGAGAGGAATGAATTCCTCAATCACCTAACAAAGAGATAAGACTCGTTGGACTCTAGAGCTTCGTATAACACACCTTTAACGCTTCATCTACGGGTACAGTCTCTTCGTTGACGGCGGAACCCTCTGCCCCTCCCAGTACGAATCTCTCTTCCACAACATCGAGCTCATTCTCGAACTCCGCGCCTTCCATATCCCCATCCATCGGGTCACTTCCGTTGTCCCAAAGCCTCTGCTGGTCTCCGTACTCGTCGTAATCTCCCACCAAGTCGGGAGGCGCTTCGTCGTCCATCGGATGGACATCGTCGTCGGGTGCAGCAGCGGCGAGGTCATCCCTTTCCAACGAATCAAACTCATCGGAGTCGTACATTTCCATGGTGGCATGCACCTGGTTATGCTTCTTTCGTTTGTTTGGTCGAGACGGCATACTTGGTGGTGGATGGTGGTGGATGTGACGACGATGAAAGCGATGGGGCACGACGACGACGACTGCCAGCTCGCCAGATCGGATTACGTAATCGAAATTCCAGTCAGTTGTAATTTCGTCGGATGCATTGGCAGTCAATAACTAAAATTACAAGAAGCCTTGGTATTCGAACATCTTTGCCGTGTGTGTATCTACAAATGTCTCGAGGCCGCCCTTCCTACAGCAGAGCAGGTCATGCAATATGAACGCAGACTTTCCAACATGCCCTGAAAGCGTCCTCGCTTCAGCATGAATCCCTTTCAATCCCGAGGGGTCAGCTTCAAACGCGTGACGCACGATGTCGTCCGTAGCTGCCTCTGCCGCCTCCATAGCCTGTAAAGCCAACTCGAAGTCGCGTACGCGGCGCGCTAGCATGTCGCCGTCCGCGATGGAAAGTAGGTCGTACACGAATCGCCCCCAACTCCGCCCATGTATCCCCATCATTACTCCCTGCCAGAAGAGGGTCGCCTTCTGTGGTGTCCTCGCCGTCGGTGCAATATCGAGAGAGTTCGTGAAGTGATTGTAGATTCCTTCTGCGGGAGAGTCAGGGTTTCCTTCGACAAATGCGCGAAGGTGTCGTGACAGCGATGCTTCCTCGCACAACTCCATTTCGTTTCGATGAGATTGCGTCACGGCTACAGATCCCACAGAACCTGAGTGGACGGGTTCGTAAGTTCCTCCGTCCTGGGCGAGAGTCTCCCTGTCCCGGCGTCTTCTTGTCAAAATGCGAGCGTTTCTAAGTGAAGTCGTCAAGATGACGCACAATCGGTATTGTTCGTCAGGAAATCCAACCTACCTCTGCGCCCAATCGCGTTTCTGTTGCTTGACCGCCGCCTTCCGGTCTTCCGCAGTGGTATATTTCCTCGGGCGACCGGGAGGCATTGTGGTTGGGCAATCGGAGGTTGGGAATTCGTCGTGGCACTCAGTGCTGGCACCGCCTCATGGGTTGCGCGCCTAGCAAATATATTCATTCTGTGTAGAAATTAATTGCACATGAGGTGATAGATGTCAGTTATCCAACACCTAAAATTCATAGTAATTATCCTCAAGCTTCCGGGTATCCGAAGATGTTTCGAAATATACAAACGGATATTTGCGAGGTGCAACCCAGACCGAACGAAGGAGCGGAATGTGTTTTGGAAATCTGAACACTGCACGAGCGTGCACTCTACCGCGGCAGTTCAAACGATCCCTCTTCTTCCCTTCATGTCGTCTGAGAACGGAATTCACTTGTTCCTAACAGTAAGAACGGCGAGTATGTAAAATTGTCATACATATTGTTTTCCCTCGTTCAAATAACATCGCCATACAATCATTCGAAACGCACGCATATACAGGTCGTTGAAGTATTATCTGCGAACGTCGAAACCACGGGATAGGATGACCAAGATAAGTTTGATTCGAGCCGTCGCGAGTGCATGTACGTTACAGCTATGTAGCGCGAATTACAATACCCGTCCAGGATCAGTATTCGGGCGCCTGTACTACACCTTCTACTAAACTACTTCCTGCGACTTGGGCCTGCAACAGTGTTCTCCTTCCTCCGCTCGCGCGCAGCGACCCTACGATCCTCGTCTTCCTCCTCGATGGCCTTATCAACCTCTTCATCAAACTCTTCCTGGGCTTGCAGGGCATCCGCATAGTCAATAAAGCCAGGCATGTCGTGCGGCGCGTTATACTCCCCCGGGACATAGAAGCGGTACCGAGCACCACGACGACGGTAGTACGCGTCAAGGTCCATCTCGTTGAGCTCGTCGTGGATAGCGTCAGACTCCTGTCGCTTTTGATACTCGCCTACCCGCCATGCGTCTTCAAGAGCCTCGCGCTCATCGGGATGCGTAGTGGCGCGCTCTTCGTCGTCGAAAGATTCGGCCCACGACACCATGTCATTAGCGCTGGGTCTCATCACACCCGAGACGGCACGCCGGGCGCTTGCGGAGGCTGGCGTGAGGCTAGGTTTGAGAGGGACCCCCCTTCCCGGCGTTCGAAGAGCGGGAGGCCTGAGCGCGCCAGTTCTGTGGTTCAAATCGTCAGCTTTATTTCGAAAGATAAAATGTCAATCTATACCTGTCGTTGGTCGTGCTTTTGGGGCCGGCATCCTTCCGAACGGAAGTTGTATGGCTACGGCACCAGGTTGGGTTTAGCTACGTTATGCGAGGAGGTCGGATCGCACATACCTCGCAGTGTCTCCGGCTGGCGCTTTCCTTCCGTCTCGACCTCGAGTGGCTCCAGGCGGCGATGCGCTGGGGCTGTATTCAATACGTTAGCGGAAGACGGAGGAAAACACAGATCACTCACGTCGTGTTGCGGAAATTTCCTGGAGAATACGGCCCTCCGCGTTGGGGCACTGTCGTGCTTTGGCCACCATACGTGCCAGCGTCGGTGTGGCGGCGTTGCAGCGTCGTGCCACTGGTGATGGCGGCACGGGTATCACCTGTCAGCTTGTCAGCGACCTGAACACCTCTCCTTGCGGAGACGATAAGCATCGGAAACGAGTCGGGAGGGCTTCGACGACGCTGTTACCACCGTGAAGAGAGGGAGGTACATGGCTTACCTTCCTTACGCTTGCCCTTGTTGTCGTTAACGGGAGGCGGGTGGTTGCCGGGACGGTCTCGTTGGTCTGACATGCCGCCTTGCGGGTAATGGGATTGGGGGGATTCGAGCGTCGCCCAGTGTTCGTTGGGTCTTTATCATACGCCCGTGGGTACGCCACGCTGGATTCGTGATGATCGCGGCGCATGACCCGGCGGAGGATCGAGGAGGTACGTGTTTGGTTTCGCGAATGCCTTTCTAAGTGAATCTCGCTCGAACGAGATACGAGCTTCGCGGGTTTGACAAGCCAGGGAAAGGATGAGACAAGCTACCGTTTTTTATCGACAGTTGTCTGCCCCATATGCGTATCTCACCTCGCCCGCCATTGACCACCCAACTCGTCGCCCCGTTCGAAATCTTTCCAGTTGCAACCGCAACCGTTGACCCACCATGCCACGCCCGTCTCGCTTTCCCAAAGACGAGCAAGCATACTTGAAGACCTGGGCGGCGTCGTACGCCGACCATCGAGTGACAAAGAAACTCCGAAAATTTTGGGAACTCGTCGTCCCAGAGTATTTCGAGAAATTTCCTCGCGCCCTTCCCGACGGGTGGGCTCCCGGCGACCCCATTTTTCAGGCTGGGACAGACGGTCCTCTTAACGGAGACGGCGGGGCGTACAGTGATGATGATGAGGGTGACGAGGAGGAGGACGAAGACGCGCCTGACGAGGGCGACACCGGCGAGCAAGGCGGAGACGCGTCGAAGGGCGACGGCAACGCGCCGCTAAACGATAGCAACGCGTCGCGAGGCGACAGCAACGCGTCGAAGATAGGTAACGACGCGTCGAAGGCAGGCAGCGGCGCGTCGGGCAAAGAGAAACAAAGGAAGCGTCCCCTCACAGTCGAGGAACACAAGGCTGCGGCCATCGGGCGGTTGACTAAAGAATGGACTGGGGTGAGTTGTAATGCACTCTCGCGCGACGTCGCTGACGGTTACCTTCCAGTGCGTGAAGAGTTGGTTCCCAAACAACGCGAGGAAGAAAAGCGACCCCGTCGTCGCCGCCCAGAAGGAGGCGATTGGCATCGTCGCGTCTCTCGTTCACGGCCCTGTGAAGAAGAGAAAGTCAAAAAAAAAGGCAATCCATGCGTACCACGAAATGAACCGGGAACGACTTGATCCCATCCTCGACGTTCGCTGGGAAGCCGAGAAGCTCGCGGAAGATTATCCGGAAGGAAAGCCGATGACCCTTGCATTCCGTAACCGCGAGCTTGATGCACTTCTAGCGGACGAGCCGCAGGACCTAAAGGACGCGGTGGATAAGTACAGGGAGGACGACATAGCGGCCAAACTTGCCGCGTTGGAGGCCTTGACGGATAAGGAGCTGCTGCGACCTAGCGAAGCAGACCTGCCGCCTAAGGAGAAGGAACGGCTGCGAATCGGGCGTCAGCGTCATCGGTAAGCTAGCTCTCGAAATTGACCATCCCAATTTGCTGAACATACCTGGTTGTTTGGATTAGTGCAATGCAGCGAGTGCACTACGTACTCACCCAAGTTGCGCACCAGATAAAAGAGGCGACGGGAATTATCATCCATTCGCTCGGTGCGGGGCCCAATCCTGCAAAGAAAGGGAAACTGGCTTTCTTCAAGTGCGTCTTTTTGCTTGTGCGATACGACGCGTCTGATGCGTTATACACAGTGCGGGCGTTGGAGTTACACGCGATAAAGGACTTGCCTGGCCAGAAGCATACGACGCGTTTCAGCGACACGTCCTCATTCCCTTTGGGCGGTTCTCGCACCTGTGTATCTGTAAGTTACCTTCCTTCAAATGAAATCAACCAAAATTCTTACCTGTCACTACATAGCCGATGAAGAGTGGCATAGATATGATTTTGACCCAGCTCCCGAGGAAATGATCGAGGACGAAGACCCTATGGTGTTGGTCGATGAAGCGGGTATCGATGGCATCGCCGACTTCGCTGGCTCGACGTTGGGAGACAAGGGTCGTACGAAGAAAGCACGCGGAGCCAAAGCATCGTCAGCTAACGCGTCATCTTCCACCAACGCGTCGTCTTCCACCAACGCGCCGTCACGATCGAATCCCAGTCTGTCGTTGCCGTCGTCGACCTTGGCTGCCACGTCCGCTCGTAAGGAGAAGGGTAAACAGAGGGCGGCTGCTGAGTCGGATGAAGATGTAGACGCAGAGTTGTTTGAGAACCCTGACAGTCTGGACGTGACTGAGCAAGACGCACCTCGATCTCCTCTTCCACCACGACCCACGCACCGTGTCGAGCCACAGTCCCCCAACTGTCCTTCCATCCAAGTCGTCAGTTCCTTCTATCGCGATGGCTCGGACATAGAACTTTGCCGCCTCCAGGATGGGAGATTGATGTCACGATACGAGCAAGAGCAGTTGGTGAACATCGGAAGCCGCAACAAGTTACTGGCCAGCCTCGGTTTGGGATCCTCGTCAAACGTCAACCAGGATGAGTCGGCGCGTGTCCTCGCGGAGAAACCCGGGTTGCCAGCCAATCTCCAGCCTCCGCTTCCTCGAGAGTCTCGACCGAGAGCGGCAAAGTCCGCGACCGCTTCGTGCGTTATTTTTGCTACGCTTGGAAATATATTACTCTTTTTGCTCATGTTCTCTTGCAGACTTGTCGAACCATCCATCAATGACATCGAAGACGACCTGATGGATGGGACTTTCGTTCCCAACGGACCAAACCCTACCGAACCAGTGCCCTCGGACGTCTCGAGCTCGTCAGTTGGTCGTACAACCACTTCTCAGGATGCGCCGGCGTCGAGCAATGCCAACACCACGGTCACCAGCGATCCGGCCTCCACGGTACCCTTGACCCAGTCGATGCCGTCGCCAACGTGTGTTTCGATCGAGCCCATCGTCGAAGCAAACTTACCGGGCTGGATGCAACCCATATACGCCTTCCTAAAGGCCAACTTCGTCGGCGTTGAAGAGGAGAAGCTGCTTACTCACTGGGCTCGTCTGGAGAAGGTTTTGGAACCCGTCGCAGTGCGTCATCTTTCTTCTCTTTTGTTCTTTCTATCCTAATGGATCTGTTAGTGTCGGCGCAAAGGGCTTGGATGCAAGCATCGCCCAGCCGCAATACTTTTTTGGACTGCGCGCCAGCGAATATTGGCCAAGCCTCCGATCGGCGAGGTGAAGAAGGATCTGACGGGTTTCGGGGACGCATGGCGCGCTTGGTACACCGGGCTTATGCCTGAATGGCGCACATCCTCCTCCTCGCCGGGTCGTTGGCCCCTCCTTCGAAACCCACCCCCCGGCGAACCATGGAGCGAGGTTCGGAAGGGCGAGCGTAATGGAGTTTTGCTTCTCATCCTCTCTCTCTCGTGGTGGAAGGAAGCTACCACCGATGGTTCGGTAGAGAGGGACGAGTATGAGTCCGCGCTGGAAGATCTCGTTTGGCTTTTACCATTGCTCGCCTTCGAGCCCGGCGAAGGATCTGGTGCACCACCCCTGCCTGGCGTGCCTCCTCCGCCCTCTACATCGGCCGACTCTCTACCTAGCGGAGACGGCCCCCTCACTTCCGCGAAGTTGCCTCCCGTTCCTTCGCACAAGCCGTCTCCTCCCCGCACGCGAAAGCGCGCCGCTGAAGACGCTCCCCCCGCCACTGGCACACGCAGTCTCCGCCATCGTCGCGGCTGAGCTCTAACCTTCACGGCCTTCACGGCCTTCACGGACTACTCTCTTGATCATCTCTGTGTTTGCTGTCCTTTGTAAGGTTATCCTTTTTTTTGTGTGCTTTTATTCCCTACCCCAGGCCATTTCGAACCGTCTTCTTGTTGGTCTTTTGCCGTGCGAATCGTCTTCTTGTTGGGGTAGCCGTATAATTAGCGATTAATTCGAAGCCTTCGGTCTTGTCCGATTGTTTCCAACTCTCAAGTGACGTGTGAATGATTGCCTTAAAATATCATGGCGATAAATATCTCTTGCCGCCGGCATGTCAGACTGTTCGGTTCCCGACCTGCCATGATAATCACAACGCTATTTTAAGAATATTCTGGTACTCCCTGACGCTATAAATACAATAATCAGGTATCATTTCCGTTCTGGGTGCTGTCCGCAGGATTGCAACTGCCTTAACCTTAAGATTTCCTCAACGGGGTATCGGAAAGTGCCGGCTCTGACCCCGCTACAGCACTATTAAATCAGACTCCTCCCATTGGCTGGAGCATATGATACCGCTCCAACGATTACTGCACCACAGAATCATTGGCCTGTATGATACCATGGGCCCAACGGTTATTGGTACTGTATCATATACACAGTAGGTAGCAGTGGCGCGGGAGTTTCTGAGAGCACTCGACGCTGGAAGGGTGAAGCGGGTTAACAAATCGAACCCTAGAGCTCCGTGAGTGAGCTCCATAAACGCAAA
>KQ086401.1:0-11421 GCA_001020605.1 Schizopora paradoxa
GCGCGTATTGAGATGGTGCCCATCCCCGGCGCTTCCTTCGTCACGTTCACGGACATCCAGGTGCTCGTGTTGCCGGGAGCGACGGAAGGAGGCGGACCATGCCATGAACAGTACGGTAGCATCGCGCGGAAGTCGACGTCCAGTTTGCCGCACGTCAGCTCCGCCTCTTTGCTCCAGGAAGAGGGCACTTCGGGCATGATGGAATTGGAAACCCAGGGCTCGACGCCAGTGAGCATGACTTCGTTGACGCCAGTGTCGAGGTTGATCTTCTGCTGGAAGAAGACGCGGAAGGGATCATTCTGGGAGAAGGGGAAGATTGAAACATTGTAGAGCGTCGTGCACGCGAACACGATAACGGTTACGATCGTGACGCCTCGGTGAAGCTTGTGCGCGAAAGGCAATAAGGGCATGAAGATGAGGACTGCGAAGAATGCGGTCCCGAGATACACTACATCGAAACATCGGTCAGTCGTTTGACAATTCAAGGATAGTTCTCACTAACCGCTGCTCGGAGATGTACCATCCGTAAGCCCCTGCCTCAACGCGTGGAGGAAAACAATCGCAAGCTGAGAAGCCAAGATGACGGGAAATGGAACGGAAAGCAGGAGCTGAAGCAACCACAATCCGATCTCGTTATCTTCGTCAACGTCTTCCTTCTTCAGCGTATGTCCGTTCTGACCAAGAAGAGGAGTCCTTTCGTCTGTGTGGTCTCCTGCTCCATTCATGACATTGTTGACCGCCATTCTACGCCCCTTCGTGGGCAGCGAAGCCGGAAGCTCGAAATGTTCCAGCAAGCCAACGAGGAGTGCGGCGAGTGTCCCAGCGTAAAAGAATGTGAAGAAATAAAGAGCGCCGATCTTCGAGTTTTGAATGAAGACGGTGTCCACGACGAGCAAGATCCACCAAAATACGAAGTTTTCGAGGAGGATGGCGGAGCGCTGCTGAGGAAGTGGTCGGAAATAAGAAAAGACCTCGAGCGTAACGCTGTAACACAGCAAGCTGAGCGCAAGGAGGGAGATCAAGACAGACGCTGGAGCCGAGTAGACGGCCTTCAAAGAAACAGTATTAAGTTAATGTCCACCGCATTTAATTAGACACATACGAAGGGTTTAACTCGCGCATATAGCTTGCCAAAAGCTAGAGTGACGACGGCGCAAACAACGAACGCTACCGGAGCTCGGCCCCAGCCACGCCTCGTCCAATAGAGCTTGCCCTTACGATGAGCCGCGTACGACAAGCCGCCGACAAGCAATGGTCCAAACACCAATAACAAAATATTGATGATGTAAAAGGTATGGAGGGTGGTTACGACGAATGCTTCACCAAATACTGAAGGACACGCATGTCAGATGAAGCCCGCGAATTTCGAAATGCTACGTGCTTACTGTCGAAGTACAAGGGGGCGCTGGCATCTCTCATCTCTAGATGACGACTTCTCGTCGTTCGCTAGCGCTTCGCCGATTTGGAAAGTAAACTCCATCATCTGCGAGAGCGCTGCCTTACCGCCCAGCAATGGGATGGTATCCTGCATGGTGTGATACTTGCTCCTCTGGCGGTAGAACATGTAATCCAAGCCTCCAATACCACCTCGTGTAGACGGAGTAATCGATCAAGGACTTCACCATGAGCGAACGCATCTGCCGTGGCAATGAGGCCTTGAGGATGCGAGACTTTTCCGAATGCTTTTGCCAGGCACGTCGAGGAGGTACGGAGTAAAAGTGGACGACTAGCGATGTAAGAACCGTAAGCTAAAAAGGTTGAGAGAGTGTTATAAAATTGACTAACCTTCTTGCGCCTGCTCCTTTGAGGTCCAGGAACGTGTTGGTCGGGGCTCGGACTAAGGATGCTCAAGATACCATTGAGTATATTAGCTCGAGCAAGGAACAAATTAATAGTATGATACGTACGCCATAGCACCATTCAAGGTATCATTGAAATTGAATACAACGGTACGTACGAGTGTACTCCTCGAGAAGTAGTTGACGAGTTGTATTGACGTAAATATAGCCTGGTGCGGTAGGTGATGAATCGAAATGGGCGGAGAAGAGAACACCTGAAATGTCTGGCTTTGAGCCATCGACCTAGACGCGGACGTTTAAGCCCTCGAAGTAAACATCGTACCTTGTGTTGTTGGTGTTGACCGCGACGCCGAAGGAGACATTAGTGATGCGGTCATCGAGGACATGGACGATGTCAGACTTCCGAACGATTTCGTTGACGCGATGGAGAATCAAGTCTCGAACGATGTCGTTCTGGTGCGAGTTGTACGGATGCGGGAGGCGTGCTATGTACAAGGCAATTAGGATTGCTTCAGAGAAGATATGGCATTGCTACATACTTGATTGAGATCCGCATACGCTACATCCAAGCTGAGGTCCGCTGACGACTTGGCTTCGGTATGGAGGCAGTATCATCGGTGACGATGAGGGTCAGGAAGACCGCCGCGGATAACGACGAGAGCGGCTGTCGTCGGTGTCTTCCTGAATGCGAGAACCGACGCTAGTTTGTGGAGCATTGGGTGCAACGACGGCGAGCGCGTCGTGGTGGTGGATCGAAGTGAAGGAGCGTCTTTCGTCATTCGCTGCTCAACTTTTGCTATGAGTACCCGTGCGACATGCTGGAGAAGACACGCGTCCGGCTATGAGGAGCGATATCGTTCTCGAAGTTTTTCATGCTCCTCAACCACAAAACTTCGATGTGCCTGGTCTGCTATCGAACGCACGTCATCGTTCCTCTCCTATCTCTGTCTACTCGCTCTATCTCTCCCTTCCGCCGTCTCCTCCCACCAAAATTCGTCGCTCCGCCAAGACAGCCTCTCTCCGCTCTCTCCTCCGCCTCTATCCCAACCTGCACGCTTCTCCACACCCAGACCGCGCTCACGTCGATGGATAAGGACGACAATCAACAGCGGGCGTCCCCACCGTTCTCATCTCCGCTTCCGCCTGCTTTCAGTCCGCCCCACCGTGTCACCGCCCGCAGATTGTTTCCATCCATTTCCTCGGGCAGCATCAGTGGTGAACGACTCAGTAGCTTCACAGCACTCACCTCGCGCCCGCTCGCTGTCAACACAAGGAGACGCGACAACCGTTCCACGCAAATACCAGCAACGTCCACGACCCAACGAGCAGCATGATCCCCTAATCCTTCCACCCTTTCTCTCTCTCTGACCCCGACATCGACGACGTCCGCACCAACGCCTCCCGAGCTACCATCCACAAAGTCAGCAATACTGACGGACACCAATTCGAATTCACATAACTCACCTCATCCCGATCCAAGGACTTGCGTGAGACGAGGTCAGCGCCTTCTTCGACCCAAAATTCGTCGAACGCACTCACCAAAGACGTCTCGTCCACCCATCCCGCCACGGCGCCCGTACAACAGGTGCGACAACGTCGACAAATGCACGTCAGCTGGACGCCCAAGACTCTGACCACGTCGTTATCAACAATCCCAACGGAATGTGCAGCTCGACGCACTCACCTCACTCAAGAACGGGTCGCAGCGCCTACTTGAACGACGCCGACCTGACACATCCCTGAAATCTGTCCATGGCATCGTCAGCGACGGCAGCAAACGACGACGCAGCAGGACAACGTACCCACATCCAGCACCCGCAGGAGGCGACGGCGACGAAGGAGAGATGGAGGAGAGTACGACGACGACGAGCAGGAATGCTGGAGAGAGGGAGAGAGGGTAGAGAGGAAAGACGAGAGAAACACCACAGTGAGTTGTCCTCCCATCGTCGTTTCCCTCCTCCTTTTATACAACTTCCCCCTCCTCTTCCCTTTTCCTCCTCCCTCCTCCCATTGGCCGCACGCAAATCATACGCCCCATCTTTTTTTTCCTTCTTTCTTTCAGTGCTTCTTGCGCTAGTAGTTTTGGTGTTTGCAGCGCTTACCCTTACCCTACCCGCGCGCGTCTTCGCGCACTTCCCTCGCTTGCAACTTGCATGGACGCGTCGTCCGTGCTTCTCTTCTTCCTTCAGATTCTTGCGGCACCGAGTTTCTCCCTGCACGCGTCTCCTCCTCCGGTCTCCCCTCTCGCATTCTCCGCCGTACCGTCTTTGCTACGATCTCGGTTCCTTGCAAGCTCGCTGAAGCTCTACGAGTTCAAGTCTCCGACGCCGTCTCAACACTTTCAGCGCATCGAAGACGCGTTCGAACGCGACGGAGAGGTCAAGTTACAAAGGTACGTACCCTCTCTCCTCCCCTCTTCGCATATTCCGAGAGTTCAAACGGGACGCTAACAAATTTTCTATACATTCAATAGGGGAGAGAAGGTCTTTTCTCCGCCGCCGCCGTCGCTTTCCTGACGAAATTCCGACTTCTCCGTTCACCCCGCCGTCTCCCCATCGCGCAGAGGTAGCGGCCTCAATCGCCCGCTCGCTGCATCGCAAGCTCTTGAGCTATCTTCGTCGACGCTCGAGTCGTCGCGTTGAATATGTACGTGCTCAACGTCTAATGAAGGAGGCAAGAGAATTCGGTATGTACGTACCTCCTCTATCCTCCCCCTCATCTTCTTCTCATGAAGTCTCTCTGCTATACTAGCGCAACGAAGAGACAAAACGCGCCGCGTTCAATCGGGCGAGGATCTCCGCCGGCCGGCAGCCCATCCTTACTATGAAGATACGAAGAAATTTGCTGGAAGCTTCGTAAGTTCTCGATCTTTTCTTCTGCTGTTTCTTCAGATTTCCCCCCGCCTCTCCATTTCCTGTCTCCGGCAGCTCGCGGAGACGAGTTGAACGGTGACATTGATGGTGTCGCTCTCGACGCTCTCATCTTCCCAATTTCATCTCCATAGCGTGCTCGCAAACGAGCTATGCACGCCTCGTCCGTCCCGTACAAGTGAAATCGACTTGTTGCGATGATTCCAATATCATTGCATGCAACCAGGTGCGTCTCGCCGCCGTCGCCCTTCCCTTTCACGCATCCTTGCTGACGACCAACGGGGATTGCAAATCCCAGTGCCGACAAATCGGAAAGAAACTCAAACCTCTACGATTTACGCAAAGCTGCGCGGAGGCGTAAGCGACGGAGGAGAGATGAAGCTACTGGCTCGGAAGATCGGAAGGTACGTTCGTGTCATCTTTACTTCTAAGCGGGCATGAGCTAATCGCTTCTTCCTTTTTCCTCGAACACTTCCGAATTGACCACGTCTCTATCGCGCTCACTCGTCATATTTGCCGCCCCCACCATTTCCGCTCTGAAACTATATGGTATGTTCCTTTCCTTCTCCACCTTTTCAAAATCTCCTTTGTCCTATTTCGCATGTAAGACGCGGCGGAAAGTGCGTATCCATCTCTAGCTGAGTATTCCACCCATTCGATTCCCCTACCCTTCGTTCTCTCAGCGCAACTTGACCCGGTTGCGTCAGCGCGAGGGCGAATTGCAGAGAGAAACACTGCCCTTCCGAGCGCTCGAAAAGGGGCGGGGTGCTCTCGCGAAATCGAAAGACCTCGAAGGACGTCGATTTAGGTGAGGGACGAGCTGCTTTGTGGCCTATCCCAGCACATTCGGGTAGCGTTCTCGCTTTGATAGGTGCGTCCATGTATTGTCTTCGAGATCGGGATGGCAACATCGCTACGTTGGTCTCATTCTGTTTCAATGTAATTCGATTCTATACATGTAGTCCTTTTCTCAGCCGTAAGGTAACAAAATATAGCGAAACGCAGAGACGGAGAAGAATGTAGTCTCGCGCTTCGTTTTCATTTCTGGGATAGTTTCGCGTGCTTGTAGATTCATGTATTATACTCAATAGCAAAAACCCCAACTGTTTTGAATCCATGCACTTTGATTTTCGTGCCTTCAACTGGAGATGTGTTGAGAACTGGGCTTTTGAATGCATGAAGTTATCTATCTAAATGTAGAATTGCTCGAACTTCAGTATCTTCAGTATCACGAGATAAGGATGGGACATTGAGAAGAAATAAGTACATGTGCTTGCAATGTTCTCGATTCAAGCTTCAGTTTAAAAGGCAGATCTACGATTCATATCAAAGAATCAATTTCATTCCAGTGCTAGATACATTGAGAAAACACGCTCTAATGCTGTAAGAATTAGAGAGTGAAGGTCAATCTACGATTTTGATTTTCGTTGTTTCACGGCTCTCGTTTTCATACACAGTAGAGCTCGGAAGAAATTGCATTTGGCTTAAGAACTCTGAGATAATATGCCTTCGATACATCCGACTCGTTAATTGAGCTCGTATCTTTGCTAGCAGCTAGATGACTTTCCCAACAGTGTTCTCCAGTCCTTTCAAATTTGTCGAATCAAACAAGTGCTTCCGGAAAGGAAATCAGTCGTTCGACCGGAGCTCTCGTGCTTCAAGAAGCTCAAGAAAATCTGAAGAACGAAATCTCTCGTTGAGGGCGGGCTTGGAACCTAGGCGTTCCGGCGCCGTTGAGTCTAGTTGCAGTACTTTGGGAGGAAGTCTTCGCAGAAGGTAAGTTTGTGCCGTGCTTCTAAATTCATTTCCGACAGAGCGATGCATCCCGTTCGGAGAAATGGAACTCATACCAAACACAAGTCTTCCGCTCGTTCGCCCCCTTCAGACTCCAGTGTGCCGTACTCGCAGAATTATAGCGGGTAACCATTAGTTTCAAGCCAACAATGATTATCCCTCAGCATGCCAGTGTGAACTTTGTATCGGCAGCGAGCTTGGGAGTGCTCCGGGGCTGCTTCACTCTCGCTAATTCAACTTGAGGAGTCGAAACTCGTATGTAGCTCAAGTTTTCCGATGACGACATGCATGTCGACCTCGAGAAATTAGGATTTTACCTTTTACCTTTCCCGACGTCGGGGCCTTCCCCGCCCTGGCTGTGCGCGAACCTCGCGCCGTCCTTGCGCGGCGCTGGCGCAGAGGTGTGTCAGAGCGGAAAATCCGCATAAAAGCGGAAAGCTTTCCGTTGATACTCACGTTGGGAATGTTAATCTAGCCGTCCCGCCTCCAAAATCAAATTCAAAAGGCTTTATTTCGTGCGTGACCGATAGTTACAATTTTATTCCGGAAGCAATCCGGGCCGGCGCATTCTTGAGCGCATACACGCAGGTCCGTCGAGCTGGCAAGCTCTTCGTCCCCGCATCGACCACGGCGTGCGTATAGCGTCAAGATCCGAGTCTTGTGGTACAAACAGCATCTCCTTGCAAGCTCTACTAAGATGATGATACCAACATCTCTGTAACATTTCTGCAGGTAACGCCGGCGCTCGCTAAACTTCGACTGGCAGTGTCCGCCGCCATCGCGAATTTGGTCAAGCTGTCGGCGGCTTCGTCTCGAACTCTTTGACCCAAATCACCTACAATTTGCGTTGTCGGCGGCGTTTCTGTGTCTCTTCTGTAGACGAGAAGCAGAAGGTGCGGGTATGGTGAGTGGATTCTTTTTCAATTCACTCACAACAAATCAGACGGCTAAAATGTTTGCATTTCCTCCGCCATCACGGAGATCTCACAGCAGGCAACGATGCCGCTGCGCGGGTTCATCTCCGTCCTCCCTTGTGTATGTGTGCTGTAGACCATCCTGTGCCTTTTCTTCATTTCTTTCAAATCTCTGGCTCATTTCCTAGCCATTTGAAAACAAATTTCTCTTTTCCCCCTGTTATTTCCCTCTGAATTTCCTGAAGTTTACAGAAGACAGTCCATTTGCTTGAGAAACAACTGAGAAGAGCTGCAGTCTAAGTCGGATCACGGAGAAAGCAAGTGGAGATCACGCAAGAATTGAGATTAGTTTGATTTAAAGTTTCCATTCCTTTCAGAGAACTAGAAGAGAAGCTCGCATTTGATTCTCTTCTGGCGGTTTCAGATGAATTTAAGCGAGTACTTCGCTTACCGCAAGCTTCCCTCCGATGTCCGTGAGGGTTCTGAAGAGCATGAGGCGTGATCGGAGAGCTCACAGATCATGCAGGGAGATCAACAGGAAGGAGGTGCGAAGGTATATAAGGTCTCTCTGTCGTCAGCCTACCTTCCCTCAAGACCTCTATAATGCACGCATGTTGTCTCCCTCTCCCTCCTCGCTAGTTCTCCTTGGACTGTCGCCATCGTCGTCGTCGTCTGTGCAGATGTTCTCTCTTCGACCCGATACCATCCACGTCTACTACGCGGCTGTGCTCATGCCAGTGACATGGCACGCTGTCGTGATTGTGAGTCTTTTATTATTTATATATACAAGGCCTGTATCTCATTGATTTAGCTTGTAAGCTTCGCTACCCTTGTAAACGTCAAAGGTATGTACTGTATATTCCTGTGCGTAGTAAATCAAAGACTGAAATATCATTGTTTCATTCAGTGTGCAAATACCCTCCTGCCGATTACTTCGGAGGCGTACATTGACGCACGGTGATGTACATATTTGATCAAGCCTATTGTTGCGCAAAGACTGACTTTCAGTTTCTTCTCGATTTCTAGTCTGCCGTACGCGGTCCGATCTCAAATTTGAGCATGATCGTGTCGATGTTCAATCATTAGCATACCATCTCCTCACACTGGATAAGGTGCATCGAGGTCCTTGTTGTGTTTTTATTGTACTGACCTGTCTTGATAGCGCTATAGTATTGTATTGCTCCCGTTGGCGCGATATATCAATTTCTGTAAGCGATGTCCCCGCGAACTATCTATGACGGAGGTAAGCATGCGTGCATTGTGATCTTAGTTGCATACCAAATCAATCAAATGACCAGGATCTTGTATTCATGGGCTCGACTCCTACCTTCGGTGCTCAGCCTGAGGAGGTCCGAGATGTAGATAGGTATGCATTCATCCATCTTGTCGAGAATGACGTGCTAAATGTAGTGATCAGTGTTAATTCATTTCGCCCACCTTCCTCAACCCGTGAAGGTCTTGACGGTATATATCGCGACCCGCCGAGATGCTTCCAAAGAATGCTACACGCCGGACATTTCGGTCAGGAAATGTTGACACTACATATATCAAGAGCTCCCGAGCAGCGTTCGCTGGATCACGGCGGTGGGTCGAGAATATATAAGCTAATTTATTGTCCGAAGCTGATGCATGAACTTACATTGTAGATAAATTTTATCTCTACTCGCACCTGTCGTCCTCGCTGTGTGCGTGAGCTCAAACGTCAACGATCGTTCAACCATCAAAATCGCTTTGATGGTATATATCGACTTCCGCCGAGCGAACCACACGCAGTCGTCGCCAGCTCGTACGTGTATATGTATGCAGACATTTTTCAGAATAGTTAGTACACGTTTCGTTTGAATTCTCGACAGAGGTACTGACTTTCATATTCGCAAAGGCCCTATCAAACCCCTGACATGTGGTGGACCTTCGGGTCAGGCCCACACTTGCCTGGGTCTCCGTGAAATTGCTTCGACGATATATATCGACGTCCGGCGAACAACGTTCACAGGAGAAGCCATGATACATCGGCCTGTATGTGTCGAATGATGGTAAGCGCATATTCAGGTTTTTGCTTCTGATTTGCGAGACATGTACTTACTTCTAATTGCAGTGCACGCCGCTCTCGTTCACTCTCGATGTGACAGGATCGCATCAAGATTCACTAAAGCTTTCACTCACTCACTTTGACGGTATATATCGACGTCCGCCGAGCGGCCGATATGCAATCGGTTGTGGTACGAGGATCAGAGGCGTGTACCTGCCCGCGCATCGCATGGTAAATAAAATTTTATATTTTTAATATGAGACTAAAGTACTCACCTGCAAGCTATTATAGACCCTTTCTCGCCGAGTGTCCATGTGCGATCCTCCCCCTCACGGTTGCTTTGATGGTATCTATCGAAGTCCGGCGAGCCCCTCCAAGCGCTTCGTGGCTTGCAGTACTACGCATTCCCGAGTCAACGATACTATGTATCGAGAGCTTGCAAAACAGTACTGTGTCAGTACGTACCAAACTTACATTTAACGTACTCATTTGACCCTAAGCTACAAAACTATCAGATTATTTGACTTACCATTGGATTCTCGCCTATCGCCTGTCATCCCTGCTATGCCGACCGCTCTTCTCGAACATCGACACGCTGTCACGCCTACTTGCTCAATCGTCGGTCGCTTTGATGGTATATATCGACGTCCGCAGAGCGACCTTGACGCGTGCATACATGGCCGCTTGGCGCTTGTGAGTACGGATCTGCGAAGGATCGTGATGGTTAGTATATATTCTATCCTGCATGCCCGATCTATGCAATACTTACTTTTCATATTGTAGATTGCACGGCGTACTTATTACTCCAAGCTTGAGCATGCCCAAATTTCGTCGAATCGCGATGACGGTATATATCGACATCCGCCGAGCAACCTGCACTCAATTGTTCATGGTATGTCAGCCCTCGGATTGGATCAACATGGTGAGTGCAGACTTCTAATTTGATTTGCGACTAAATCACTCACTCGTAATTTAGTGCAGGCCCCTACATATCGCGCTGAGAAAACCACCTTGATCTTTCCATTTCCTGCCGATTTGCTTTGATGGTGCACTACGAAACCCGGAGAGCGAGCTATTCCACGCCGATGACCCGAAGTCACAAGGTGAGTGCACATATGACTTGAAATTGCCCAACTACACGTACTCATGCTGATTCCAGAAATTTATCTTCCGGAATTTCAAATCTCTTCGTGATTGGTCTCATGGAATCCTCTCAGATCATCAAGCGCTGTCTCGAATTTCGTGAATACGAGTGAGTTACGGATTTCAAGGTTATTGTGATAACGACACTGACATGCTTTTCGCGCATGTAGGCACTTCTTACGTTCGCGCCGATCTCCACACCTCTGTCTTTACGAAAGCACAGTGACTTGCCGTTGTCATACGGAGTTCTATTGCTAACGTTTGTGCGCATGTCTCTCGTACTTGTGCTCAATCCGTGAGTCCCTTTTCCTTTTTTTTCTTTTTAACCACCTCCAAAATAGGGGGAACCTATGCCAAAATTTCTGGAGGAGGAAAGAAGCGTTAGCACGTATGAGATTTCACGCAAGTTTCCAGTCTCACCTAACCCTAACCTTGCTTCACCTTATCTCAAACTCCTTCCAACCCTCCAACAATCCCGCACCCCGATTGCTCACGAGCGCCCAACTTGGCAAGAACGCCATCACCTCCTCGAACGCAGCAACGCCCGCCCGGTCATGCCACAAGCACGACGCGCGTCCCTTCAGCGGCTTCTCCCCGTCCGCCCATACGACGCTGACGTCGAACGTACGGTCCCACGTCCGACTCCACAGATGCGCCTCCCACATCCCGCCCTCAGGTAACGGGAAGTCAGGTTGTATGCGTCCACTGCCCCCGCGCACGCTCATCGTCGTCACCGGCGTGTCCTCGTCGAAGTACAGACGGCATCCACGACTCGTGGGTGCGCGTATTGAGATGGTGCCCATCCCCGGCGCTTCCTTCGTCACGTTCACGGACATCCAGGTGCTCGTGTTGCCGGGAGCGACGGAAGGAGG
>KQ086402.1:0-11343 GCA_001020605.1 Schizopora paradoxa
GCCTGCAGACTTCACAGAAGGTCTTCTGCCTGGTAATGGCTGTCCTCGCAGTCTTGGCCTCGCAGTCTTCCCACATATTCCAGCACTTTTCGACATCGAATTCGAGCGTGCTGCGCTTCACCCTCGAATGACCTTGCTCATGGAGGCTAAGAGTTGCATTTCAGAGGAAAGCTCAACCTCTCAGCTACTCACCTTTTTCGATCATTTTCGCCTCAAGTCCTCCCATGTCATGTTCAAGAACTTCACGGGTAGCCGATTCCACGCGAACCTCTTTATTTCATTCAGCATCTCCAAATACTTCGTCTCGCAGGGCTCGCATATCCCACAGCGTTGCATGTCGAGATCCTCCAAGATACCGTGTTCGGGCAAGTCGAATACAAACATGAAGCGACGTTCAGGCTGCGCTTTTGGGTACTTCTCCGCGAGCTGCGCGCGGAACTTCTCCAGACAGTGCGGGTATTTGCATATCGGTGCGAATGACCCTCCGACTCGTGCCGACTGCAGGGATTGTTTGAACAAATGCTGCGAGATTTCGCAGAGCCAATCGCGGCCAAGAAAGAGCTGCTTCGCGTAGTCTTTAGGGAGGGATTGGATATGGTCGATCGATGTCTCGAGGGGAAACCTCGAGCATAGATAGTAGAGTGGAGGTAGGATCGGCATAGATAGTAGAGTGGAGGTAGGATCGACAATGCTTCACAACGATGCGCGACGACGAGCAAATCGAAGATTTCGCCAGGTGGAGTTCTCGGTTATGAATCTTTGACGCCTCGTATTCACTTTCCCGATCACACTTCTTTGATCGTTACTTGAAAATCCCATAAACAGTTCTTTCATTCTCTTATTACAGTAATACTATGGTTGCATATGCCCAGAAAAGGGTTAGCGCGTCAAAAAGTTGACAACTAACACTGCTGTTTTCCTCTATCTACGAATCATCGGAGCATAGGTTCCCCCTCTGAGGACCTATGCTCGTCGCAGACATGCACTCACCTGTCACCAGAACTCGTCTCTCGCCCTCAAAAGGTCGTTCTCCCTTCTGCACCGGCTCCGTGCTTCGAGGATGTGCTGGCACGCACTGACACGTCGCGTCTTTTCCCTTCGACATGCATCTCCCTGGCTTTGGATGGACGGGCTGAACGAGATGGACGTGGATGGTATGAGAGGGTCAGGCTGGTGCGAGAGTGAGTGATGCATCTACATCGTGAATCGAGATTTACTTACCTTGCTTCGGCTTCGAACGCAGCTCGTCGAGAGCTTTCGAAACATACCGTCATCGCACCTCCCCACTCGCATCTTCTACACCCATCGCAGGCTTTGGATGCACGGGCTGCGAGATTGCACTCAGCTCGCTGAGAGCTTGCGATATGTACCGTCAGAGTGTCCGCGCTATCACTATGTGAGCATCAAGTCAGATCGAAGCAAAAGAACGGCGCACTCACCAAATCGCCTAAGCTCGTCGAGAGTTCTCGAAATGTACCGTCAAAACTTCGATCACAGACGTACATGAATACTACGAGCACAAAGTAAGTGTCATCTCGAATTGAAGTAATATTCCATGATACTCACACTGCACGCAGTCAGTCCAGAGCTTTCGATATATGGCGTCATCGATAGCCTAACGTTTGGGTGTGGAGAGCAACGGCGGCGGATGATCTGGCGGCAGGACAATGGGTCGCAGTGCGGGCGGTGATGTTGTAGCATGTATCCATTGACGTTACGGGAGGCGGGTACGTGCTACTGCGAAGGTAAGTAATATTTCAAAACTGTAATTAAGATTGTACTTACAACCATCTCGCGCGATATACAGCTCGTCGACGGCTTTCAATATGTACCATCAATCCTTCGAGCATCTTAGGCCGTGGTTCCAGGCTAGAGAAAAGTAAGTATCAATTCAATTCGAATGAATTCAGTCGTCTAACGTGCTCACCCGAATTCAGCCCGTCGCGAGCGTTCGATATATACCGTCAATGTCATGACGGCGGCGTCGACGACTGGGTGCGAGATGGGAGTAGGATAACGAGGAGGCGGGTGGAAGAACGAGGACGAGGGTGCGGAGACGACTCCCCTACGCTGCGACACGACCGCCCGCTTTCGATGCATACTGTCATCGTATAGCTTCGAACGTCGGACGAGCGGCAGGTGTGGTGGGGAGGACGTTGACGGCATCTCTTTCAAGAACGTGGTCTTGCAACAGAAGGTAAGTGCCATATTAAATCGAAGTAATGAAGCAGGTTACTCACAGAAGACGGTGCCGGCCAGCAGCTTTCGATATATAGCGTCGCCGTTTATTCCGCAATCAGCACTGCACGCACACTTTCGGGATACGAACCTCCTGCTCGCCCGCCTTCGATACACTGCGTCGGCGTGTTGCGAGAAGGAAGCGAGACGAAACCACAGCAGCGAGCTTCCAGTACACGCACCGCGCCCAAAGCCACACCAATCGATTGTTCTCGATATATACCCTCAACGCTTCAATAGCGCGGGGGAGACAGGCGTGGTCGCGAGGCCCGGGTTTCGATCTGTACAATCACAACTGCGAGGTAAGTCTTCATTCATCAATTTAAAATGAGAATGAAATCAACTCACCAAAGTAAAAGCAAAAGCTCTTACGCACGCACGCACGCAGAGCAGAGGCGATAGAGGTTCCGCATGCAAGCTTTCTGCGTAGTCATAACAGAAGGTAAACAAGCTATCGAACATCATCAAAATGAAGTTACTCACCAACAAATCTTGCGTGAAAGGAGCTTGATCGATTGGCCGTGTCGCGAACTCTCGATATATACCATCAAGACCTTCGCGTCGCGGCTGGATGCTGATGCAGCTTGCCTACAACGTCCATCAAGCCAGGAGTTATTCGTTCGGACGACGCCTGGCGGAGCGGTTCGCCCGCTTTCGATATATACCGTCAAGGTCGACGGCGAGAAGGGGACGCGCCTAAATTATAAGGTGAGTAAGAATACTTCGAACACGCGTAGTTAAGTGCTAACCTCTAGAAGAACAAAACTGCATCGTTCACGCAGCCTTCGTAAAGAAGTTCTCGAATCAGCGCTCCACGCCGAGAGCTACTGACACATAACGAGGTAGGCGAGCGAGTGCGACCATCGACAGCTCGCGTCGCGAGCTCTCGACACATACCGTCAACGTGTTGACGTACATGCATCTGCGCAAGCAAAAAGATTCGGTAAGCAACAATTGACGAAATCGAAATTGAAAACAACTCACTGGGACCTTCGCAAAAGTGCGAGAGCTCGATTCGCTGGATCGAGAGCTTTCGATACGTGCCGTCAACGTTTATTTGACGATAACGGCGGCAAGTCTATACGGTCACGATCAGAAGGTAAGTAATGTGTTGAAAGTTATATGAAAGCATTAGCTTACCTGCAAACCATCCGCAAGGCGAGCTAGCAAACGACGCAGTTCGCCAGCTCTCGAAATATACCGTCAAAGTATATCTTTGGGCCGGAATTTTGACGAGGGCAATGCATTGAAGTGCTTGCTCGCAAGCATTCGATACGTCCCGTCAACGCTAGATACGCGTTGATTTGTCTACGCTTTGAAGAATCACAAGGTTAGTACGATGATCAAATGAATTTGGATCGAAAGTAACTCACCAGTACGACAGCGAACAAGAACAGTTCTACGCATCTTGAGCTCGCGATATGTACCGACATTGCTTTGGGCCGGCGACGGCGACGTGTCTGTGCGATCACGATGGCAAGGTAAGTGCCGTGTTGGATGTCAAATAAAACGAACAACTCACCAACGATCCTCTACGAGCTTTCGAGCTGTAACACCAATGCCAGTAATTGTGCCTTAAGCGTTTCATTCGACCTCATCGAGCCCTGATGCAAAGCGCGGCTTGCCAGCTTTCGACCTTTGAGAGCAATGGCACGCCGTAATTTCGGCGGCAACGGGGCGGGCCAATTCATCTGATTCACGACGTCAATAAAAGGCCGCTCGGAGTCGTAGATAATTACTTACGAACTGCATACATCCCCCTCGCGTGATGCGCCTTGCGCGCCGTCGATCCGTACCGTCGAAGAAGACGGCGCTGCCAGGAGAAGCATGGCGTGAGCGGCAGGATAAACGCGGGAAATACTGGACTTACCAGAGACTTAGCAGTCCGTTACTCGACGCCAGACGGCAGGACGACGTGCGAGAAGAGCGCCGGTGCGTCTGCGATACAAACAAGCTAGACTGAGGAGTGAAGGTTAGTCACTATCAAAAACATTGCATTCGAAAAATGATTCGCCTCACGCAAGTACAAGCGTGGCGCGATGGCAGCACGGCGCTGCTCACCAGCTCGCGATATGTACCGTCAATGTAGGTTTCGGCGCAGCTGGATAAGGTCTTTGGAACGAAAGCAGAAGGTGAGTTACACATCTTCGAAGGTCAAATAGAAAACTTACCGAAGTAGAACATGGCAAATGTGCACGGAGAATGTTGTTGCAAATACAACAGCATTGCCATCCACCTTCCTCTGGTGTGTATGGCTCTGCGTGAGCATCTTCGAAAGATGTAAGGAAAGTGTGACACAGGAATCACAGAAAGGTACGTACGAGAATGCTCTCAATACCCTTGAACCACACCGTTTCTCGTGAATGGACCAGTTAGATGGGGCGAGGAAAGTGGGGCAGGAGAGGAGAAGGAAGGGAGAGAATGTCGGCATGAAGTACTCGCTGGGGAGCTTCAGTGTCGACGGTAGGAAGAGAAAATTGTACAGAGGCCGTAGGAATATTTTCATTTCTCGTTGGGCTTAGTGTGACTCAGGGCTCAGTTTACGCTTCTCTCGCTTCGTGTTTTTCCGACAGATTCTTTCGCTTATTGCAGAGCTTCTGAGAATGATGATCGGCTAATACACTTTTTTTGATCACTCAAGAGAAAATATTTGCAGCTTTCTTGTTGATTTATCACACTGTCAGTCCTGATGAGAGAAACTCAGCACTCTTACTCTCGATGAAGCTCAAATAAATCCTCTTCTGAAAGCGAATGGCAAAGGAGAACTTGGGCCGGTATCAGGTCCCGGATGAAGTTGTCCGCAAATAGCATGGTTTGGGCGATAGGCGAGGCAGGGTCTTTCGCCCGCCTCGCCTCCGCTATCCAATACAGTAGCATTTTTTAATTCAGACATCAGCAACAGTGATCAAAAAAGATCACCCACCTCTTGTCCGCTGTCCGCCACCAGAGCCTGCTTCCGCAATCTGCCGGAGAATGCCTGAGAGCTTGTTTTTTGTCTCGTAGTCTCTTTCTGAAGCTAGAGAACATGCTGGAGAGCTCTGAAAAGAGTGGTTTTGTATTTTCTAAAGAGCGACATGGTGGCAGCTCGCAAGGACGGAAAGCGAGCGATGAGCTGGCAAAAGACAAGCACCGGAAATTGCCGGAAATGCGGTGTTCACGCGTTTGACGCGTCGCGACGCGCCAATTAGTCCGCGTCCCCCTTCCTCTTTCACTACCACTGCCACCCCCACAAACCCTCGAGAACGGGTGAGTCAAAAGGCTAATTACTCTTTATTTATCTAATCTACACGGCTAGCAATCACGATCTCGGTGCGTCATCTTGACGCGTTGCTTTCCTCCAGTGCTCACACAAGTTTCAGTGCCGCTCGCAAGTTCTGTGAGTTAATTCTCATATTTCCTCCCTCTCGAATACCTCAGGTGAAAGCTGCAAGCTCTCACAGCGTTGCACTTGCTAATATCCCGAAACAGACGAGCAGTATATGAACATTTGGCCCGATGAATAGCATTGCGCCGTTCGAACTTCGAAGTCTTCAAATTTTTCCTTGGTAGCACGGCGTATTGTTCGATTGCTGCATCTCTACATGCTCGGCGGCGGTAGAGATACCCAGATACAGAGCAAATCAAACGAAGCTGCGAATCTAGAGGCTTTCGTTACTTCAAGTCTCGATGTCGGGCAAGTATTTTCTATTCTTCAGGCAACCGGAGACAGCGGCGATGCGGGAACTGCTCAAAAAATTTTCATCCTTCGCTTCATGCACTGCGCCGCATCCTGCAGGTTTCAGGTGAGTGTGTATGCAATTATCCGTCTGTATCTTACGCTCTTCTGAACTTTCGGCGGTTCCTGAAGATGCCCGTGCACTGCTTAGCGAGACAGCGCTAGTGCGCTTGCAGCAAGCGATCGTCTCGCTTCCCTCGCATAGATCGCGCAGCCGCGCTTCTGCTGACGGTTTGTGTGTCCACCCATTCATGTTCAACTTTCCTGCCTTCTTTCCCAACCTTCCGACTTTTTTTTTCTTTCCTAGCGTCGTTTCCAGCGCGGGCTTGCGCTCTTTGGAAGGTCTGAACTTTCAGAGATTCAGTGCACGGACCACGAAATTCTGGTATAAAGAGGAGGAGAAATTCGAGCAGTCTCTTCAGCTTCAGAGCTAACTCTCTCTTGTCTCTCATCTCTCGCCCTCTCCTCCCAAAATGTTCGACGCTCTCGTCCCCACCACTATATCAGCGCCGCCGCATTTCTTGACATATGCTCGTCGTCATGCTCGTCACCAACATCCGTAAACGTTCATTTCACAATGTGCGAGGTATTTCACACCCTTCTCTTCCTCGTTTCGGACGCTTGATGTGCGATTCGTTTCTCTAGCTCGTCACTTACTCTACTCTGAAAGCAACGGTCCGTTATCATTTTTATGTATGTCTATTTTGTAACTGACACTGTTAATTCAGTTCTGTACGACCCTCTGCTGCAAACTTCATGCCTTGTGATTGCTGTCTGCAAGTGCTCCGGTATTTCTGTCCTCCTTTTCTAACCTCGCGCGCTGACATCTAACTGTAAATTCGCTCTTGTAGCTCATACGGCTCCGGGGCAGGCGTCCTCGAAATGCCAGTCCCGAATCCGCAAACGAACTTATTGATGAGGTGAGTGTCGTCTTCCTATGCTCCTCGCGATCTTATCATCACTCCCTCGCGTCTTTTCAGATCTCGGTCTCGGCGCTAGGCTACGTTCAAACCTTTCATTCTCACCGATGTGCCCTAATGACGATGTCATGAGAATTGCTCACAGCATCGAAAAGGGATCAACATTTCACTCAAATGAACGATGTGAGTTCTTTGACAAATATTTCGAAGAAGAATCTTTGCTTACATTTATTACAGGGCCAACGATTCAAATTTTTTGGCGTCTTTCCAATCCGCTGGGTCATGGCGAAGTATTGGGGTCGTCGAAAGTGTTTTACCCCCGCATTGTAAGTGCAATACCTACCTACCTATCCACCTCCACAGAATCCTCACGGCGCGGAATCTACATGCGCGTTGAGACTACGACACCGCTGCAACAGTGGTCCATCAAATTTCGACGACCTACGCGATACAGTGAGTTTATTGTAACAGTTTCTCGGTTGCTTACAATGAGCGACATTTGAATTCAGAACCCTGGTCGACGAATACAAGTTCCTCGCCGTTGAGGCAAGGTGAGCTCTTTACAACGTACTTTTGAATTTAGTTCCTGCTTACATTTTTGCTAATGGTAGCCTCGGATTGCGGTCACTGACTTTGCTCGACGTGCGAGAGATGGACGGCTTGTGTTGCATCTCCGACCTACTTACGACGGCGTCGGAGCACGCTTTCTTGTGAGTGCGCAGATTGGTCATTCATAGAATTCTTCACTTAAATTTGTCCTTTCGTTTTCGCAGCAGCAACGTGCATGCTCACGTCGACTTACACTTCAGGCTGGCGGGACGCTTAACGGCAGCGAGATGCTTCGGGAATAAATTTTGTGAGTCGCTAATTTGTTCGAGATGTAAAAGAAGATGTGCTCACTCACTTCGCAGTCCCGACGGCGTTTTCCTGCGCCCCCCTCGCCATCCCTACTCCCTCCCTCCATTCTCTCCCCTCTCCTCTCCCCTCCCCCTCCGTCTCTACCGCGACTGCGCGAAGTAGAGACGGCACCTCGTCGCACACTCTCCGTCGACAGCACTCGCACACACACAGCTCGCTGTCTACACCCAGTACCTGCAAGGCTAGAGAGAATCTGACACCGCGCCAGCGAGAGGCTGCGGCCGACTCGCTGGCGCGTCGAACTGCTCCCCGGGACCCTTGTTAGAACTGGTAGTGTAGGCAGCGGGCTATCGACGTGCAAGTGCTGATGCGGAAGACGAGGTGGTGGGATGCGGCGCGCAACGTCCATGCGAGCGTAGAGTCGGCGAGATGTTGATCGAGAAGCTATCGAAGAGATGTGGACCGTGTCTGCGAGTATGGGAGGGTCATACCTCTCGTCTCCGGCGCGTTGAACTGCTCTTTGTGCGCTTTTTGAACCGTCTCGTCAATTCTGTGCAGTGCTGGGCTCACGCGCTTCAAGCTTCAAGCTTCAAGCCTCGGCATTTCGATGCCAACAGAGGCTTGTTGGGGAAGCAGGAGCATGAGTGAGCATCGAAACAATATTCTTGGGAGCAATTTACCTATCGAACATCAACATGGCATCATTTGGACCTGGAAACCACGTTCGCGTTTCCGATGGACTCATTCTCTCCCTCTCAACGTCGAGGATCTCTATTTCCCGTCACGCCTTACGCCTCACCATTCCTCGACCTCGCACGTCTACCACCATCCATCCCTTCACCATCTTCGATCACTCATGATAGCCACCGTCGCACCTCCATCCACCTGAAATTTGGTCCGCATGCGAACGGATCGAACTCCGGAGCGCGTTTACTGTGCTTCGAAACGACCCATCGCGTTATTCGAAGAAGTTTGGGAGAGAATTCTGTGAGCAGGAGGTGGCTTGCCATTGCTACTTGTTGGCGTTGGGGTCGGACCTGGCGAGGCGCATTCGTTATTGGAATATTCACGTTGCTTTGAGGCGAGCTCACTCACCCTCTGCCTCTCGTTCACCGCTCAATCATCCCTCTTCGCCTTTCGCCCACCCCCATTCCACGTCTTCGCCATCACGTTGCACAACTCGGGCACTGAGGAGGACGCGTCGTTCGTCGCGTCCAGCGAGGGCATCATGGACGCGCTTCGAGTCGATTTCACTCGTCGTCCGTCCACGACGCTAGAGCTGGGAAAACGCGTGCGTTTCGCAGCACGCCGTCCTTTCTGGACGATGCTTTATCGTCATCTAGCATGGAGAAGTCGTCAAATAGATCTCGACGATTTGACTTATTGCTACTCACCCGCCGCCCAACTTCGCGGTCTCATACCTCCCCAACGACTTCGACTCCCATCCCCAAACGTCCCATACGTGTGATTTTGATGCCTCTGTACACGCTGCGCATGTGGGGCACGTCGCAGGATGTGTTGTTCGTCATCTTCGAAGGGGGGTCGTTGTATGAGCGTCGAGTTCATTTGACGCGTTGCCTGGGGTGCAACGCGATGGAAAACGCGTGCATTATGCAGCGATGTATCTCGTCTCGACGGCGTACAGACGGCACTTGGCACGGAATGCTCGTTAGCGAGAAATGGATGTCGAAAGTTGGAGGTTACTCACCAGACGAACTTCGTGAGCCCGTATCTCCCGAACAACTTCCTCCCCCAAACTCCCACTTCGCACGTAGGTAGGATCCTTCTTTGCCTACACCCTGCACGCGTTGGGCACGCCGGGTGATGCACCATTCGTCGAGTTCACTGGGTGCTCGAAGCGTGAAGTTCGAATCGACTCAGCGCGTCGTCTGACGCAGTGGGAGATGCAATAACGCGTGTCCGCGCGAGCTGGGGGCTTCATCTCGACGGTCTGTGAATGCCAACTGGCGCAGATCCCGCGTTAGCGAGTTATGGGCAACGCAGCTTGGGGGTGCTTACCAGCCAAAGTTCGTGCAGTCATAACTCGCGAACGACGTCTCCCTCCGCTTCGACATTGCACATGCTGGTGCTCCAAGCTTCCACGAGCACCAGGAATGGGTCGATGTTGGTGCCAGCGCCACTATTCGTTGGGGAGGGCGGGTGCCGTCGTGAGGTTTGGGAGGAGGGACGTCGACCTTTCCAGGCGAGATAAGGGGCGGAAGATGGTGTTCGACACTTCGTTTAGGGCTCATCTTCGCGAAGTACGAGCGGCGCACGGCGAAGAGGTGTTGTTGTCGAGATATTGCAGGTCGAACGAGGGTGGGCGCAGCGTGGATGAGGCAGGAAGGTCGATTCTTCGAAGTGTTGATAACGCGATTTCGACGCGTGCAAGTGGTGGGGTAGGTGTTTCTGGTCGTCGTTCAAGTAGTTTGAGGTCTGTAGCGACGTTGTAGCAAGCGGGAAGTGAGTTGAAGAAGCGTCGTCGCTGCAATGCAAAGTTGGACACGCACCTTCTTCGACGAATAACCAGCAAAGCCAGAGCGCGCCAAACTTCACTTCCAGCACCATAAACCCCCTCCAGAACCCGTCCAAGCGTTTTGAACCATGTCCGTACCCTTCTCCATCGTGTCTGAGCGTGGTCGTGGTCGGGCAAGAGGACGTGAGGTTGGCGGTGTGCAGTGCTTGGGGTGCGCCGTCCGTGTGAGTGAGTGAGTGAGTGAGTGAGTGAGTGTCGCCGTCGACATGTGAGAGTTGGTGACCGCGTACTCGAGAGAGAGAGAGAAGAGAGAGGTTGCGTGAAGTTGGAGGTGCAGGATCATGAGGATGGATGGTGGGGGCTGAACGTGGACGGCGCGGTTGCCTCGGAGTTTGAGTCTCCGGTGGTATCTCGAACATATCGCCGGGCGTGGTCCGGACGATGATGAGGTCGAGTTGGATCGAGTTCAAGGGACGCGACTCGGTTCGTGGCCAAGGCTTCGTGCGCGTTACACGTGTTGAACTACGACCACGACGACCATCTTCGTTTCCTCATCTCTTGACACATTTGACGATACCTCAAAGTCGACGAAACGAAAAAGAATACGCAGAGACCGATTCAGAGGCCAAAGGACGAGATTGAGACTCGACGGGGGAACCACTGGCGACTCGTGGCAAGACCGTATGATGGGCGCTGGTTGTTCAACGACGGGAGCCAGGAATATCATCCATTGAAGGGCGTCTGATCCTTTCGCAAACAGAAGAGACATTCTTGTGATTGCTTCGCTTCAAGAGATAAATCTGAAGCGCATACAACTGTGGCAGGAAGTTGAAAGACTGCGGCGTGTTGTTTGTGAGGATGGTGAGGGATTCCTGGCGACGACGACGACGACGACGACTTGCTCAAGGCATAAAGTGAGTTTTATCGAAACTTTCATATTTGTTCCTACTGAACTGGGGAAATGAGCTTTAGGTGCATTGTGCATTGGAACTTCGTCTTAGATGACTTCGTTACTTTCGATTTCTTCGAGTGCCGACGCGATTTCCACGAACCTCCATATCGTACTTGCCATCTTGATCCCCTAGGACTAGAATCTCTCTTCAAATGCATATCCGATGGTCTACATATCCTCAACA
>KQ086403.1:0-11325 GCA_001020605.1 Schizopora paradoxa
TGGATAAAGGTCTTCTAAAGTCATAAAAAGTCTCTGAGAAAATAAACATCATACCAGCACCACCCATGCGCCTCCTATTAAACCTGCCGCGAGCATACCACCCACATACAAACTTGTTGACGGTATTCTCCATTTTTCAAGCGCTGCGTTTGATACGGGTACGGTATTCGTACCGACGAGGCTCTGCCACACAGAGAAAGGGATTATCGAGCCGGTAAGAGTTTGCGAAGGTGTTGATGCCGGTGGGAAGCTGACGGTAAAAGTGTCGGTGAGGACGAGGGTGTCTCCTGCTGCATCAGTCGTGGTGTATCTGTACACGGTGGGTTGATTTGGAAGAGTTGGACCGGGTACGCCGACAGGACCTTGCTGGACATTTGGGATGGTTGCAGGAGCAGTAGATGTTGCGGTAGAAGATTTTGACGCGGCAGGAATGGTAGACCTGTAATTTTTGTGTTAGCTTGATCGATTCGAATTTCGACAGGATGACCACGCACACTATTGACGTCGTCGTTGCTCCTGCGAGAGGATTTACGGTGATGACTTCGACAACAGTTTGCCCGAATCTTCACAGTTATTAGCCCTTTCGCCCGCAGCAAAGGGATGACGAGAACGTACTGATCGGTCGTGCTGATGGTCTGAGCGCGAGCAAAAGCCGCAACGCAGGCCAATGCAGCGAAAACCTTCCACACCATGACTCCTTCGGTCGGCGTCCTCAAGCTGCGTTCGTCGTCGCAGTCAGCAGAGAAGAGGAGTAGTGGCGCAGGGATATTCGTGGGGGCCTCATGCTCGCGAGCTAGTTGGAAGAGAGAAAGACAAGGCTTGCAGACTCTTTCTCGAGCACTCGGAAGCAACAGACCCTGAAAGAAGACTGATCGCAGCTCAAAAAGGATAGATTACTACTATAACAGGACTAGTTTTTCAAAAAGTTGACATGTAACCGTCCTGTTTTCCTCTGGCTAAGAATCAAACCAGCATAGGTTCCCCCTCCAAGAACCCATGCTCGTCATGAAATGGCAGAGAACGCACTCACCAACTCTCGCTCTCCTTCTCCGCGCCAGCAGCCGTCCGTCCCTCTGAAGATGCGCCTTCCGTGCCAGCGATCCACCTCTCTGCTTCCTTCTCCCATCTCCCTCCTGCGACGAGTGCCTCGGCCATGCACCTATGTCACTGCACTGAGGTGAGTAAACGCCCGTTATTCCTCTTATTTCGACGTGAACTCACCTTGTTCGAACGTCCATGCACCAACTTCCCCAGCGACATCCATTCCTGGCGTGCGTCCAAAGCTCGCTCTAGCGTCGTCGATCCGTACTTAAATCGTGGAGAAGCTGGACTTGTGGAGATGGGCCGTGTACTGTTTGAAATAAAGGTGAGTTGCGCGTTTCGTGTCAAACAAATGCAATGGTACTTACAAACGAAAGATTTCGTTACCCCCTTGTCCTTCGACGCTCCCTCATCTCCCCGTTCCGCTCCCCGCCGTCGATGTATACCCACGTCGCTGACGCGCGCCCCTCCTTGAATCACCATCCAAGGTTGTGCACGGCACGCACTGCAGCTACGACCCACGACATCGCTCGCCAGCTCACAACGACGCCGCAGACACACCGTACGCCTGTCAAACGAAGGTGTGCTTCGAGAAATCGCAAGACCTACGCGTCGTACGTGCTCGAACGTCGACACCCCGCTCGCAGGACGTCGATGTATCCCATCGTTGTGTCAGGAGTTCCGCAAGATGGCACATCAATGGAGAATGGGCGTTGACGAGTACGCGTCGACCTCGCCCGTCGGACGAAGATACGTCCCTACAACGCCAGTTCAGACAGAGACGGGGGAGCGAGCCGTGCCAGTGAAGGAAGGAAGGGAATACACCGTCGACACAGTAGCACGCAGACAAAGATGGCACGTTGACAACGCTCGCCCGCTCTCGTTTCGTCCCTACATCGTCGTAGGTGCTCCTCCTACGACATGCAGGACGAGGGAGGTGGGCAGTGAATCAAGGATGTGGGGACGGAGAAAGGTATGACGGGGGCGTAGGCGAATGGGACGAAGATGGCGAGGACAGTTTCGACGCTGCTCATGCGCGCTCGGTACGTCCCTACAACGCCTAACAAATGTGAGTAACGCAGCTCCGTCGCGCACAAATGAAAGACTCACCAAACGTCCGGGACCTTCCCAAGCACTATGACCATCACACCCTCCGCGCGTGAATGAACGGGGGCACCGCTCGTCCGCCGTCGATACGTCCCTACAACGACGAAAGGGAGGGGATGGAATGAGGGAAATCGAGAGAGAAATCGCGTCTGGCATGCGAAGGAAAGGATCAAGGTAAGTGACACACTCCGTGCTATCGAAATGAAAAGAACTCACGAAATCAATTCGACGCTACACCTCCCACCCATCCCATCTCGCTCCCCTGCCGTTGAATCGTACGTACATCATCGAATGCAGCACTCCTTGCACGACAGCGACGCCATCGCCGCAACGTCGCTCGCCCGCTCTCCATGCGTCCCTACAGCGTCGACGAGGCATGGCGAGCACGTCGTCGTACGCTCAGCAAACGACGACGACAAGCAAGCCGTGCAGCCTGCCAGTGCTGTTGGGCACATTACGCCGGGCCTTTGCTCGCGGGACGTCGATACGTCCGTACATCATCGACGCGGGGACACGGCTTGACGACGACGAGAGGCGGAGGGGCATGAGCGGTGCACGGTGAATCACCGACGTGGATGGCGGACGGCATGCCATCGCACGTACAGGGGGGTCGATGGAGGAGGCGGGATGGAAGGAAACGGTCGCGAGAGACTCACAAGACGCGTGCGTCTCTATGTCCTCCTGCCCACGCCCCCTCAAGCCTCACAGCACAACCCCTCGACCTTTGCGTTCAAAACGCTGCTCGCCGGACGTCGATACGTCTCTACGACGCAACGGGGCACCGCGAAACGGCGGGGTGAGGGATGAAGTGAACAGGGACGGACGTGGACGTGGATTCCGAGAGAAAGCCGTCGCAGGGAAGCGGCTACGTCTCGACGCTGCTCGCGAGCGTTCGAAACGTCCCTACAACGTCGAACAAAGGTAAGTAAAGCAACTTGATCGAGCAAGGATTGAGAGACTTACAAGTGCGTTTTCAGAACCTCTAGAACCTCCGCAATGCACCAACGTCCACCCCAGGACCTCGGTGGACACGAACAAACGTACAAAACGCAGTGCAGCACGGCGCTGCTCGTCCGGCGTCGATACGTCCCTACTTCGTCGGAAATGGACCGACCTGCGAGCTCGGTAGCGGGAGTAATGAGGGACGAGGGGCGATGTTTCGACACCTCGCTCGTGGGACGGCGATACGTCCCGTCTTCACGTTTTTGTGGTGTTTTAGAGAGGACAGGACGGCGCAGCTGCTGGTGATGATGACAGGGCCCTGCAATGATACCGCTCGCCGGCATTCGATAGGTCCCAACTTCGCTAGTATGACACGGGCACGCCAAACAACCAGTGAAATGGTGTCTCCGCAAGCTCACGACGACGCTCGCGCGGCGTCGACATGTCCCTACGTCGGCATGGCGTGAAGGGTGGAGGCGAGGAGCGTACAGCACTACGCGTCCAATTCGCCGCGTTGGAAAGACATCTATGTCGTCGAAATCAAGGTTAGTAAATTTGCAGCTTATAAAATTATGAATTAGCAACTCACGATGCGCGTTTTCGAAATCTCAATCCCCACAGACATGACCAGCATGTACGGACATCGGGCCCGGTACTTCACGCTGCCACGACGCCGCGCCATACGTCCATGCATCGACGTGTGGGTCTCGCGTTCGTAATCAATCTACAAGTGTCAGGATAAAGGTCAATCATTCCATAGCTTTGTCAGGTTATAAACATACGACTCACAAAGCTTCGTTATAAATTCACCGCTCGCCTCAAAATCCAACGGCTGTGCATATCTCAATCCAAACAAAATCCGCCAACGGCGTTACCGCCTTCCGGATATCTTGGATCGCGACGTCAGCATACGCGCAGTCGCTCGCGAACTCATTCGTCTAGTCGACGATTGGGTTCTTTAAGTAATTGGGAAGTGAGTGCTTGCTTCCCCGGCGCGAAGGGAGGGATGCAGAAATGCAGTAGTGGGGACGGCGCTCCCGAGTGTTCGACAAATACCTACACCGACAAGCAAATTTTCAGGATCGCCGTACTTTTAAATATGTTTGCAAGACTTACATCAATTCTCGCAGCAGACATCCGCGAAAGACACCCACCCGACAAGGCTTCGAAATTTTCATGTTGGCGGCGGTCGACGACGCTTCACGGCGTAGTTATCCCTACAGGACAAAAGGTCAGCATCGTTATAATTCAGACAATTCAAAAATAAAAGCTTACGAACACAATACAAAATTTGCGTGTCGATTGCCGTTGCATATCCATGCTAGCACGACGCCAGTCCGTCCGCCGCAATACACCGCCGAGCAAACGAGAATGAGGGCGGCACAGACTGTGCTTGGCGTCCGCACGAGCATTACCATACCAGATTCCTGCATCAGCAAGGTGCTCGCGCCTGGAGCCGCTCCGTCCTGTAATGAAATACTGGTAAGCAAAACATCGAGAAATAGATCAGTAGTATAGACACACACATCGCGCGCGAGCTCTGTCCCTCCCAGCACAGGAATCAAAGCTGTCGTAGTGTGCTTTCAACACAAGGTGAGAAGCTGCATGAGAAATGACGGGAACTTGTATGAACTCACAATATATAAAGATGATGCTCGCTGTCAGCGCTGCTATTGCTGCTGGACTGGTGATAAGGTGAGTATGCTGGTGAGCATGTTGCGAAGTTGCAGAGCTTGATTAGACTCACACTCTGACCGTGAAGTGGAGGTGAGCATGCGCAGGGGGGTAGCAAAGGTTGGAGCTGACAGGGAGCCTGTCCTTTTGAAGGACAGCTGGAAAGGTGAAGTTGGGGGAGAGAATGGGGGGACGACGGAAGGATGGATGAAGAAAAGTAGAAGCAGAAAAAATGTACCGACTGTAGAATTCTTGCTCAATTCAAATCTTGTTTTGGTAAGGCTTACGGTGATAGATAGCTTTCTCATTTTCATGCTTAGCTTCTTTGTGGGCTTCTCTCGCTTCACTTACTGATTGTGATGCTGCAAAGTGCACAGCACTCAGGACAACACTGGAAGGAAAAAGAAAGCAAAACAAAATCAGGTCTCTCAGCTGGAACGAAATAAAAGAGAGATAATGATTGCAAGCATAGAATAGGCTTGCTCTCTCAAATCTTTCCTTGGGCTCAATCGGAGGACAGGGAGCTCAAGCTGAATACTCGTTCTTCCGGCTTCTTTGCTACCGCTACTTCTGAAAGAAAATCAGCGAGGTGGGCGCCGGCCGGCGTACACCCACCTCGCTTCGGAATATGATTTGATTTGATTTAGAATTCAGTTGCGGCGACCGGTGAAGACCACCCACTTGTTTGTTTTCTTCCAGGCCATTTTTTCTTCCCCTCAATGAGCGAGACTGGGACAGACCTTTCTCAGCGCTGCTCTGTAGGCAAGCGTAAAGAAAATTGAAATATATTGGGTATATTATGGCGGTGGCAGCAGCAGAGACGACATGACAGCAAGACGCAAGCGAGAGACGCTAGCGTTGCGGACAATTTCCGCCGGGGCGGATGTTCCCGGCGGTGCTTCAACCTTATCCGTTTTTCCCAAAGCAGAGGTCGACGCGTCGCGACGCGCCAATTAGTCCTCCTTCCCCTCTCGACTTTCACCACCACCGCCACTCCTTCGTGCCCTCGATGACGAGTGGCAAGCCAAAAGGTAAAATGCTCTTTATTTATCTTATCTAATCGACTAATATTAATGTACCCTCGGTGCGTCATTGTGGTTGGAGTGCGCAGCAAGACAGCACGAGCTTGCTCCGAGTCGAGCTCACCGCTTTTCGAGAAACTCATTCACCTCTCGAGCACGTCTCAGGTGAAAGCTGCAATATCTCGAGGTATCGCGCTGCTTTTTAGACGTCAAACGTGAATTCTCGCCGTGGACTTTCCGAGAATTGCCTTCTCGCACTGCGATTTCAAAATTCATCACGTCAGAGCGAAAGATTTTTCGCGAGAAGGTTAGCGCACTATATGCTCATTCAAGAGTGTTGCATTAGCCGGACAATGAATTGCTCGACTATTCATCGGAGAGATCCCACCTTCTAGACGGCGAACCCAGGTGAGTGTTTGCAACTTTTCATACAGCCGGGGACAACGGCGGGGAGAGTAAGCTTGAATAAATTCTCAGGGAATGCTATCATACATCGCTTGAAGAGCTCCGCCGCACCTTCCAAACGTCATAGGCGAGACTTTACGAAGTTTTCCACCCGCGTCTTGCCATTCTTCAATTTTCTGCGGTCCCAGCAGATGCCCGCTTGCAGGATCCAGGGGTAACGTACTAGAGCGTTTGCAGCAAGCGAACGTTTCGCTTCTCTCGCGTAGATCGCGCGGCAGCGGTTCCGCCCATGGTTTGTGTGTCCACTCATTCAACTTCAACCTTCCTGTTACTTTCCTCAATGTTCCGACTTTTTTCTTGCTCCTAGCGTCGTTTCCAGCGCAAGCTTGCGCACTTTGGAAGGCTCCGATTTTCCGTACGGTGAGTGCACGGTCCACGCATTTCCAGCATAAAAAGGGAGAGGTTTGCAAGCAAAATCCTCAGCTCTCTGAGTTGTCTGCCCATCTTCTCTCCTCTCTCTCTTCTCTCCTCGTCGCATTGCCATCTCCCCCCTCAGCATTTTTGACCTTCTCGCCGCCATCAGCGCACCTCTCGACCTGCATGATGATTGCATTCGGGACCAACACCCCGCCGATCTCTGCATGCGCAAGGTATGCTCAGCTTGTCTCTTTCGTTACGATGTTAACGACTGACTAGATTGGCGAGTTTGATAATTCGCGCCCCGCTTTTATGAGCTACGGTCAGGTGTGTCTGTCGAGACTCCATATTTGAATATTTGTTCACGTCTGACTTTGCTTATGTAGAATTGAACGACGTATCTGCGCGGTATGCTTCCGTTACAATCCTTGCATTCTTTCTAACTGACTATCTCCCACTCTCGAAGGTTTGCTCCTGTTGCGTAGTTCGCGCCGCTGCACAGAGCACCTAATCCCCAAGCTCGTACCTTCAGCGAGCCTTCAAAGTTCTCTACACTAGTATGTCTATTTTTTGTTTCTCTATCTTCGTGCAGACATTCTGATTACAACGCCGTAGACCAGACCTTACGGACTCGCAAGAACGATGTCCGGCGCTGATCTTTTGTCAGTACGAGCATGGTACGTCATACGACGTGTTCATTTCATACTTACTAGACTTCCTCGTAGTGCCGTCGCGCACGTATGTATTGGAGTACTCGTGTGACGGAGCTTTCGAACTTGTAAGCTTGATTTCAAATTTATGTGTGCTATACTGACTTTCGTGACCGATAGACTATTTTCTTACCTTGGACAACGAATTCCAAGCCTCGCAGACATACACTGGGTGAGTTCCCTGTAAAATAGTACTCTTACTATCGAAGACATGCTTACATTTATATCTCCAGAAATGCCGGGGAATTGAATACCTCAACATCGAGCCAGAGAGGCGTTCACATTTATGGCAAATGTCGTGCCTTCGCGCGATATAGTTGTAAGATATTTACTCACATCCTTATGCTTCTAGAGCTCTCGCAAGTCCGGCGTTTCCATGATTCAAAGTGGAGGCGTCGTCGTGTGCACGCAGAGCGATCGAGACGTTGATCGAGGGGCTATGGATTGTGTGGACCGCGTCTGCGAGCACGGGAGGGTCGACACTCCCGTCTCCGGCGTGTTGAACTACTTTCTGTGTGCTCTTTGAACCGTCTTGTTTGTTCCTGCAATGCCGCGCTGCGTACTTACTGAGATCTCGATGCTGCAGTGGACGGAGGGCCTGAGGAGGCTCTGGGCACTGCAGAATTTTTTTTGCTGCCGCCCATTTGCTCGCGGAAGGGGGCGCGAGATCTCCCGCCTTTAAAATGCGAGGAGGCGAGATGTGCGCCTCCGCTTTCCTCGCGTCAACGCGATTGTCCCTCGCGTCGGGACATTCAATTACCACGTTAGCCAACCCATGCGTTGAAACTGTCGTCCACGTACCGTGTGCGGCACCCTTCAGTGCGTACCCTCAAGCTCACGTCCTCGATCTTAACGTGAGGAAAGTTCGCGTCTTCGATTGGCCACCCCCATCCTGCACATCGACGCACCCTGCTCCATTTCGAAACAACTCGAGCGTGCGCCAGAATGTGTCGAACCGTCGCAAATGCCGAATACGCTACACCAAACCCGTTCTCCCTACGCTTCCGCCGAGCATCTTCACGAGCACCATTCCTCGCCTTCCAGCAACTCCCATCCTCCACTCCTCTATCTTCGTCTTCCCTTCACCCGCCGTTACGCGCCGCTCGGGCATGCTGTAGACGGGTGGATACGGGCAAATCCTACGTCACCATCTCGCCGGTCCTACCGTTACGCCTCGATCGCAAACCAGACTGACACGTCGCGATCGAGGCCGTCGAACCAGAGAAAAGTAAAATCACCATTTCTCGTCAACCACTCATTCTCTTCCGTCCAAACTTTGTGTACACAACCTCGACACCGCTCTCGGATAGGACGCACGAGTCGAGATTGGAGTGGGACCTTTCGTTCTTCGGAGATGGAGGGTCGTGCGTGCGTACTCTTCCAGACGTTCCAGCGCATTGCGTGGAGGAGGTGGGCTTTGGGTTCCGCTGGGAAACGGCAGCCTGGTACGCCATCTCGACGTTTTCGAAGTGTCTCCTGGCGTGGTGACCTCGTTAGCGAGATATCGACGCTGCATTCGAGGGGTGCTCACTGGGTGAAAATCTCGACCTCCATATCTTCCGAACCACGTCATTCTCCGTCTTCGCGTTACACACGCGAGTACTCTCGACTACCTAGGACACACGGCACGCGTCAGACATAGCGTAGGACGCGTTCTTCGTCGCGAATGGGGGTGGGTGGGTGTATGCGCTTCGAGGTGACTCCGCGCATTACTCCCTGCGCTGGGAGTCGGGAAAATGGGTGCATCGTGCACCCAGAGGTCCTATCTCGTCGATGTCTTAACGACGCCTGACGTGGCTCCCCCGTTAGCGAGATATAGGCGACGCAAATCGGGGCGTACTCACCCGCCAAACTTCGCGAGCTCATTTCTCGCGAAGTACTTGGTCTCCCGCGCCCCAACTTCGCATATACGTAGGTTCCGCTTCTGCCAATACGGTGCCCAGGTCGGGCAGGCCGCAGGGCGCGTCGTTCTTCGTGTACGATGGGGGCAAGATGTATGCGCTTCGGGTGGACTCAGCGCGTCGCCCAGAGCATCAAGCGTCGCAATAACGCGTGCCCGCAGCAGCCCGATATCGTATCTTGACGATTGGAGAGCGTCGCTTTGAGGGGATCGCGCGTTAGCGACTTACGAGGGGTGAAAATTGGGGGTGCGCACCGGTCGAACTTCGAGAGCCCGTATCTCTCGCAAACGACTTCCCCCCACTTCCCCATTACACATGCGGGTACTCCGGGTCATCGATCATGCAGGGCCCAGGTCAGTCACGGCGCCGGTGCCGTCGTTCTTTGGGGGAGGCGGGCGACATCTGGTGAGCTGGAGACGGTCACGGCGACAGCTGTCGAGGAGATAGAGAGCTGGAAATGGTGAAGAGCACTTCGTTAGGTATATATCTTCGTAGTGTACAAGCGGCGTACCTGGCGGACGCGTGGTTCTGGAGATATCGTCGGTCGAAGGTGGTAGGGGCGAGGAGGGCAGGAGAAAAGTCGAGTTTTCAAACACGCGTAAGCGCGAATCTGACTTGATCGTGCGGTGCAAGAGGCGTTTCTGAGTGTTGGAAAGGTGGTTTGAGGGTCGAATTCCGGTGGGGGAGGCCGGAAAATGAGTTCGACGGGTGAGGGGGGGGGGCTGGAGAATGGCCGATTTTTCAAAGTGTCGTAAACGCGGATTTGACTTGATCGGGCGGTGGAGACGATGTTTCTAAGTATCGGTAAACTGTTTTGGGGGTCCAATTGTTGTTGTGGAAGCGGGAAAACGAGTTCGACGCCGGCGAGGTAATGAATCCAGGAGAATGGTCGATTTTTCAAACTCGCGTAAACACAAATTTGACTTGACTGGGTGATGGAGACGGTGCTTCTGACTGTTGGGAAGGTGTTTGTAAGGTCTAAATGTGTTTGTGGAAGCGTGAAAATGAGTTCGACGCTGTGAGGTCTGTTAGGCAGAGACGTCATGGCACGCACCATGTCGAACTGGAAAGCAAGAGCACCAGAGCGCCTCAAACACCTTTCCTAGCCTCAAACAACATCTCTCAACCACTCCTCACCAAGTTTCCCAGCGTTCTTCGCCGTCGTCGAGAGGGGGGACGTGAAGTCGAGCAGCTAGTGGTGGTGGTTGCAGGTCAAGACGCGGCGCGTCACTGTCTGAGTATACCACGAATCCAATCGCATTTTTTTGGAGTATCAAAATACATCTGAGCAAGAGAAAAAGTTTTCTACAATTTGAAGTCCTCGTGCTTTTGGATTCACCATTTCCTAGCAAAGGCGTATCTGCATCGGAGGATAGAATGACACGATTATAACGCGTTCTCCCGTTCCTATTCTTGTAAGTTCTCTTGAGATGTAGCCCTCCGTTCTCTGCAGACCAGTTGAGGAACTCGTTGACGGTGATCACATTGTCGGATGAGGGCGACGTTATATGCATAGTCTCCGACGTTACTTCCTCTCCGGTAATTCCAGCAGCGAGATGTGAAACAGACAGAGGCTCTTGTTCATCGGTTCCTTCGTGTATGCCTTTCGAGCGACTGGGAGAGGATCGACGTCTTCGTTTCTTCATCTTTGACGCGATCAACAAGGAACTCGACGCCAATGGGGAGCATAGCTTCACGCACTGTAAATTCATCCAACCTTCCCGAGCGACGACGTTTGTCCATGGCGACGGCAAAGAGGATGGTCGTGGTAGAAGGAAGAGGAAGGTGTCGCGTCGTTCTCGACGATGGCCGATTCTGCTACTGCTGCTGCTGCTTGAACGCCACCACTTAGAATGTTGTGAAACTACTTGCAATTCCTTTGAGGTTATCGAGATACATCTGGGCGAAAGAACAAATTTTCTACAATCCGAAGTCCTCGTGCTACATTAAGGTATGAATACAGCTAGATATACAAAGCGGGTGTGCAGGGGAAAGTATCGCGTGAGTGAATGCATGACAACATCGTGGATAAAGGTCTTCTAAAGTCATAAAAAGTCTCTGAGAAAATAAACATCATACCAGCACCACCCATGCGCCTCCTATTAA
>KQ086404.1:0-11160 GCA_001020605.1 Schizopora paradoxa
AAAAAGAACGAAACCGAACGAAGATGCTGATGGTCCTGCAACACCTTCAACTGAACCCGCTCGTCCTCCAAAGCGCAAAAAGGACAGATCGAGGAAAGCTCCCCAATACGACAAACGTCGTGGAACGCGCACAGAAGCAGCCGATGCAGATGCAGACGGGGAAGGCGTCGAAAAGACACCAAGGCTTCCCAAGCGTCTGCACGCCCTTCTCATAGGCTACGCAGGCTCCGGATTCAATGGCATGCAAATGTACCGTCTTCGTTATTATTCTCTTTCACATCTTGAAAAAGAATGTCAGCCAGCCGGACGTGCGCACCATCGAGGGCGAGATATTCAAAGCCCTCGTCAACGCTGGGGCAGTCTCCAAGGACAATGCCGACGACCCTGTCAAGGTATGGTTGTGTCTAAAGTCAATCCAAAGTATTTGATCGCGTCTTCAGGTGGGTCTCCAACGCGCAGCCCGGACAGATGCTGGTGTGCACGCCGCAGGCAACGTCGTCTCTATCAAAATGATCACAGCCGTACCGGGCGTCCCGGACTTGCTTTCGCGCATCAACGACGAGCTCCCACCAGAGATACGCGTCTGGGACTACGTGAGTGTCCATCCCGTTGCTACAGATCAATCCTATTCTTATCCTATATAGGTCCGCGTCCAAAACTCCTTCAACGCCCGAACGTCTGTGCCAATGTATCTCCCCCACTCGACGTTAATTTGACGTGCCGACACCAGATCCTGCGATAGTCGTAAATACACATACTTCTTCCCAACCTACCTTCTCATCCCCCCGAAGCCCGGCAGTGGGCTGTACCGCTCTCTCAAGCAGTCGTCGTCGACTTCAGGCGATGACCACCCCTTCTGGAAAGACGTCGCCCCTGACTCGTCACGAGAAGAGGACATGCAGCGGAAGAAGAAATGGCGCGTCGGCCCCGAGCAGTTGGAGCTCCTGCGGAACGCTGCTAGGAAATACGAAGGCACGCACAACTTTCATAACTTTACGGTAGGGCGCGAGCCAAAGGACCGGAGTTGTCAGCGGCATATGTGGTCCATCGAAGTGCGATTTAAATCCTCTCTGACGTACTCCAACTGTTGACCCGTGTAGATTTCCGACCCTGTGGTGTATGGCGATACGGAATGGCTGAGTGTATTACTTCACGGTCAGAGCTTCATGCTTCATCAGGTATGCCCATGGTAATTTGTATTTTCATGCGACTAACAATAAGTTCAAGATCGTCAGTCTCGACTTACGAAACTCACGGCCAATAGCTGACGATAACAAAAATTTAGCGCAAAATGATCTCCGCGCTTGTACTGTCAATCCGAACGGGAACACCATCGAGTCTTATTGACGAAGTAAGGGCAAAATTGAAATTCTCGCTGGCACGCAATAACCCTTTTCGAAATAGCTCTACCAGCTTCGTACAGTAATGATCCCAAAAATGCCCTCGCTCGGTCTCCTGCTCGAGCACCCCATCTTCAGCTCGTACAACGCAAGAATGCAGGAAGTAAACGTCAACGTAGAACTCACCGATCCGGACTATCGCCCCGCAATCGACTTCGACATTCACGCGGAGAAAATCAAAGCATTCAAGGAGGAGTATATTTACAGCCGCATGCGTTCGTCAGAAGAGCGCGTTCAAGTGTACGTCGCACTCTTCTCAGCTGAAATTCCCCAACATATTTTCCTTCTCAAAATAGATTCGATCGCTGGATATGCTCGCTCGACAGATACGCAGGGCCAGACCTGCTTTACCTCAACCCACAAGGAAGCATACCCGACGCTGCCCTCGTGAAGAAAGGCAAGAAGCGCACCAACGCGTTTCGCGAGTGGAAGAAGTTTGACGCAACGGACTTCGTTTCTGCCGATGGTACTACCGACCCTCTTGCGGAGGAGGACGCGGATGAGATTGAGGAAGAAGAAGCGACCGAATGTATAAGTAAGAAAGATCTGGAGGAGGCCGAAGGATAGAAATGAAAAGAGTTGGTGCCTTTGGTCGTACCTCGCTTGCTCTCTGACGTGAAGTTTTCTGTCTGTTGCCAGACCAAATTTACGAAATGCATTTAATCTTCAAGCGCGCGCGTAACAGCAATAAAGCGACATCACCAGTGGTGAGGTAATTACCTCCATGCGAAGCATTGACAGTACTATATGCATTTGCATTTGAACTCTGCATTCTGCGTGCTGCGTACCGAAAGTATGACAGGTTTGTTCGAACGATTCCTACAGTCCTCCAGCATAATCTGCTTTCCCCTGAAGACCGACGCATAGCATTACTGGTAAAACTCAGTTCTTGGTAAGATCTGTTCTCTCGAAGATTTCATCTTCGATCTCACCATATCCTGCCATCGCGATATTTCCAATGCATTCTCCGACGTCGACACCGGTGCTGGCATAGGCTCGCGCCCAGTGGTCTTCGTGTCTGAGGAATTCAGGCGAGTTTGTAGTAAATGACATCCAGATGCATTGGCTGTGAGTCTACTCTCCAGCACCCGACTAAAGCTCATGGGGCTGCGACTGAATTCAGAACTCAATTGTCTGGGCTAAATGCAATGATCTGGTGTGAGATTACAAGGAAGAAATGCGAACGTCTATATTACAGAAAATAAATAGTCTAGGGAATCCTTGTGCTACACACATTTTTGTATGCGGGCTGGACGCGGTGACTGTGCCAATCCCTCTATTGATCCTTCGGATAACTTCCTCTTTTTGTTCGAGGCATCGTGGGTTTCGTGGTTAGAACAGGAGGAGACTGCAGTGGATGATTCGGAGGGGGTCGGCGAAGCTCCACTTCCCTCGCACTCTTTGCGCTTGATTTCCTTCGATTTGTCTTCCTTCTTCGGTGCGCAAGTATCAACTCCGTTATCAACTAAAAGAAGGGATGTGAGCACGCGTACTAATACACCTTCAAGAGATGTAAGTTGTTGCATACCTGGAGGCTTAGAATAATCATGTCGGAGACGGTGCTCTTTCGGCAGATTCTCTAGAGCATCGTCGACTACAGCAAAGAGCTCATCGAACACGACCTTAGGATCCCGTTCCGCGTGCGGGAGCCTGAGGTGCGCCTTCCTAAACTTTCGGATCCCCTCTGCGTCTGTTCTCCCTTCGAGCTCCTTCGCTTTAGCGACCGTGAACGCGTGATAATCCTTGTCCATATGAGGCGGAAACAGACAGTCCCGCATCTCGCACAAGCAATCAATCATAGGATCGAAATACTGGTGGAAATCCCGCTCGATGGCCCGCCTGAACGTCACTTTATTGATGGTGAAACCGACTTTGACACTTGCGCTTTGCCAAACGCCACTGACATCGCCCGAAGTCCCCAGCTCTTCCCAGGTGTCAGCGTGGCTATACTTGACGGCCTTTTCGTTTCGTCGTTTCCCGTTCGGTCCGCGATATAGTGTGCATATCCAGCAGACGACGTAGAACAGCGATTCCAAGTCGTGCCAGTAGTTGTTAGCGGGAGGCTCGTCGTAATAGTGTTGAAGCAGATCGATGGCCATGAAGGGGATAGTTCCCTTCAAATTCGTCGTATCAGCACCAAGTCGTCCATACACGCGGAACGGGACACACGCACCACTGGAATATCAGCTTTTGTATTTGCACCTTCTCCATCCAGGAGTATCGCGTTATCGAAGTCGATCAAAATTCCCTGCAGACGCTTGTACACGTTCTGGAACGCATCCTCGTCGCGTTCTGCCAGAACGATGTTACCGATGCTCACGTCCCGATGTATGCACCTGTTATCGTGTAGCTGTTTGATGACTGGTAGACGGATACGAGTCAGTCAATAATTCGCTTGTTTATTCAAACGACGATACACACCTGAAATGATGTCCTTGATCGCGAGAAGAAATTCCTCTAAACACCTGAATTTGGGGAATTCGTTTCCGAAAGGTTCGATAAGAATTCGATGGTGATTGCGAATGGGCTGCGGGATAACAACGATCTCCGTCTCTTCCGTGTCTACATCTTCCAGCGTCGGTGCCTCATTTTCCTTTAGACCATCGTGTCGCGGTTCTGCGTTCTCGATCAAGGAGTTATGATCCCTCAAGGCATCCCGAATATACGTGGTCGAATCGTTGCGCCCATCCGCTTGAACCGCCTCGTTGGTCACAATGTTAGGTATGTTCGTTACTCCCAGTTCATTGAGCTGCTTCAAGATGTTTATTTCCCTGTCTGCCTTCTCCTCTGCGACCCAAGTGTCTTTCATCACGCAAGTCGTCCCTTTCTTTTTAGGGTGCTCCACTTCGAAGCACATCGTGCCCTTCCCCTCAGTAGTGTCATCCTCGTAGATAGTCTTTAAAACCTTGCAGATTGTATTATCACCGAGAATAACTTCGCCGACCCCTTTATACACGGAAAGTGTGGTATCGTAGCCAAGATACTTGGAATCGACAAGAGCGAAGCCAGCGATGATCCTAACGAAGGTTTCTGGGTCTTTATTGATATTGTATGGGCCACCCGTGAGCGTGCCCGACCGGTCGGAGTAGTGAAGAGAGATAGCGTCGTCGACAAGAGAGCAGGTCAGGACAAATCGCCGATTCTGTTGATGGATGAAGACGCGCTCCGTGAATGATTCCCTTAGTTTCGATGCCCCTCTTTCGCAAAATGCACGATAAGTTGGCCACTCCAATTTCGTATCTTCTTTGTTGTCCACGCAAACTAGCTCCACTTTAGAGTCGTCCGGGTTGTTGGGAAGACGCTTCGTGAATTTGACTGTAGTCCAGCGTCGAAGCGTATTTAGAGCTTGATAGCCATAGAGCAGATACGCGGAGTCCTCTTCCACGCCATCCCAGAAAGCTTCAGGGGCGTTCCGAGATTTTTCGCGTTGCACGATTAGCCGGCTCGCAACCTCCGCGACCTCATTGAGAAAATAGGCAAGACTACCTTCAGATAAATCGTCTTCCCAGCTTGACCACCTGGTATTCATGCAGTCATAGAAGTTTCTGTTGTCGAGTCCTTCCACCATGTCCTTCACGGGGACCGCGAAAGCCTCGTCAGGAAAGACCAACTTCGGGAGGAGATCGAATTTCTTGTCGCGTCGCGCTGGTTCGGCAATCTGATGCGTCGTTTCGTGCCCAGGATGATCCTTAGATGCGTGCATATTTCTTCAAGAGAATCGTTCTACGCAGATGGTGAGCGAATTGGTGAAGGTGGTGGTATGAGTTCAAGAGGGCCTTCACGTGGCCACGAAGTTCACGCCCTTCGTGTGGCTGTGCGACGCGTCGGAGGTCACGATCGAGCACTGGCAGCTCGCATTCCATCTTTAATGATCTTACGTGTAAAAGTGTAGTTCTAGATGTATGTTGAACTTCGGAAAGTACAACTAGATACACGCATGAAATTTACACTTGCACTTATTTCCTGGATGCATTATTACGTTGAGCAGTGAGCGCCTTGTCCAACTTCTCCTCCAGAATTGCAATCTTTTTCTCAATGGCATTGACGAGGGCCGAATCCTTCCAGATCGAAGAACGGATGTCAGACATATATACTATAAGGTTACACATAACTGAGCGAATAACGCACCTTCGGCTCATCGTCTCCCCGCAAAACGGCGAGTACGAAGACGAACGCTGCTACAAGCGCCGGGATAAGTTCACCAATGATATGCTAAATTTCCGGTGCAAACCGTAAGTTTGGGAATGGGAGGAGGCAACACAAATGAAAGAAGTACACCCACATGATCAAACGGCCTGAGTTCGCATTTAGCACCATTCCAAAATCCAGAACCGTTGGGGTCGCACTAGATGTCGCGGTCAGTGAGTAGCAATTCAACCGTGACGGAGAAAGTAGCACTCACGTCAATTTGAAAGGCCCAAAGACTGATGTAATGATACAGGAAGAAGTAAACGGTGACGACGCAGAACAGTTCGGAAGTTCTGTAAACCTTGTGGAATCGCCGCACTGCGATAGCAGCTTGGCATACGAGCAAGGAGGATATTGCGCAAATCCAGAAGAGAATGGCACTCCCGAACTCGGAGGTGAGGATGCGTGTTGGTTCCATATTAATGCGAAAGAAAAGTTCTGAGGATAAGTGTGAGTGGTGAGGGATGCGAAGAGGTGAGGTGATGGAGAGATGAAGCTCCATTTCGAAGCTTGATTTATATGTTGAGACGATGCAGTGTCGTCTTTGAATCGAAGGCTCCGGGAGAGTGACGTTGTTTCTTTGAGTTCTTTGAAGCTGAGCCATTCGACGTTGGCCGTTGTTTCAATAAAGACTCAACAAAGAGCATCGTCGGCAACGTGTAAGACAACGAAAGAATGTCGCTGGATCTGAAGAGATAATCGGAAGCCAAATCGATATCGAGCACAGGAATGAGCCATATCGAACGGTTCTTTCAGAGTAGTCGTGGATCCCGATTAGCGAAGAAGGGTCTCGCCACAGTCGCACAGATCAATACAGCCTAATAGTCTCAAGCAAAAGGTTCCCGACGGGAAATGTTCATCGGAACAAAGGTTTCAACCATTCGATCTCCTCCACAAAGACAGTAAACCATTTAATGAGAGGTTAGCATGACTCAGCTCGATGTTCATGCTCGGAATTGGCGGAGGACACGTAAAGATCCTTAACCACGAACGACTAAGATCCCGAGTACGTCTCAAAGCAGCCTGGAAGAGATCGAGAGCAGACCCATCAGAGCGATTGTGAATAATGGGTCGATGCTCAATCTGGCGTGTCATTCTTTCAAAAATCGAAAACGTCGCAGCAATAAATCCTTTCAAAGGTTTACATCGACCAGTCCCTGGATACAAAGTTGATCAGCTCGCGTAAAGACATCAAACGTGAATCAAAATTCATGAAATGGTAAGGTAGATGCATTTCAATAGGTTTTCAAATAATTTTTGAAGATATCTTTACGAACCGTGACATCGTGGGCTTCCGGGATGAGAAAGATCATTGACACATGCTGGGTCTTATGAGACTCCAAAGGCAGACGGGGACGCACGAATTTCAAACTAGCGGTCCGAGCAAGGGGCTTGAATTCACGAAGCCGGAATCGAAAGGGAAGGAGATGCCTGAAGTGAAGGTGCTTGAACTTGAACGGCAACTCACCGCAAGCTACAGCAATTCAACTGGACGCACTCATGAGCGACCGTGTCCAATATACTCCATAATCGAAGCGCGTTCTTGAGCCACGGGTCTCGACACTTCCGCTGATCGTCCCAATCGCCTTCGCGGTGCCTTCGAATTCTTCCCGTCCCACACCAGACACCACTGAAAGAGAGTGAGAGTGGGAAGAAGAATCACAACTCATCGAATTCATTTCATCCGTCCGCATGCCGAGATTCATTACGGGACACGACGAGCTCTGGTGACTGATGCCGGTGACTTGCAGCGAAGCGTCGTGGCGATAGTCGTCTTGGACGTTCATAGTAGCTTGAAGCTGCAAGCTTGTCGGACAATGCGCTGGCAAAAGGCTTAGAAGATGTTCTCGACTTTGGTGAATAAGCGAGACTATTTTGCTGCCCAGAAGCCAGAGTAGTCATCGTAGGTCCTAAGCAAAAGTGAACTCGTGAAGGGAAGCTCCGTACGGGGCTGGTCGTCGTCGTCGAGAAAAAAAGAGTGCCGTTCGGCATCGCGCTGGTCCGTGCACGAGGTTCGCCACAAACATTTCGAATTCGATTTGTTCACCGCTTCGTCTCTTGCCTCTCGCCAACGTCGTCCGATGGCAAACAGACGATTTTTCATTTGCTGCAGCGTCCGGAGGAGGCAAATGGAGGAACCTCGCGACGAGAAATAGCCGTGGTGGTTGCACGCCAAGCACAGTTGTCACTGGCGCCGGACCCTGCCAGCAACCAGCGTGCCGCGATCAGCGAGCATTCCAAATTGTCCACGGCGGTCAACAGTTATTTTGTCCTCTCGCTCCTTTCCTTCTAACCACTATCTTGCTATACCCGTCTCTCCTTTCCCTTCACTTTCTTCACGATGTTGCCGCTTCATCGCGATGCGGCGACGGGGGCTGCAGGATGGAAGGAAATGCCTCTCGAGTCCTCCAAGGCACGACGCCTCCTCAGACTGCGCTTTCGCTTTTCGAGGGTCACTTGCTGCTTGACATTGGCCGCTTTCTTGGGTTTCGCCTGGCTTTTCATCAACTTTGTCGAAGAACCGCGGTTTCACCCCCCTCACTTCTTTCCTGGTGGACCCGGTCATCCCCCTCCAGGCTTCTGGCCTGCACCACCGCAGCATCGTCCAGAAGACAAGGTGGATGCGAAACCACAGGTGGACGATTCGATACCCAAGGTCGACTGGAACGCGAGGGCGGAGCTTGTCAAGGGAGCTTTTCTGCATGCGTATCATGGCTACGAGGAATACGCAGTACCTAAGGACGAGTTGCTACCCCTCACAAATAAGAGCGTGAACAAGTGCGTAGTCGCGTTCATTCCATACATGATGCATATATTAAGCAATTTAATGTCCAGTTTCAATGGGTGGGGCGTGACGCTGGTCGACGCGCTCGATACCATGTACCTCATGGGCCTCGACGAAGAGTTCGAACGAGGCATAGATTTCGTAGAGAACATGACATTCACTGCTGGCAAGGTGCGTTGCATATCACATCGGGCAAGAGTCTGTTGGTACACGGCAACAGTCAGCTAAAGGCTCATCTAAGTATTGTTCGTGGGTACCCACATCAGCAGACGCTACGAGAGCTTTCTTGTGATGAGATAACTACACGTCAACTGAATTGACTTGCGTATAGTTATCTCACTTCAAGACTGCGTTTTCACCGTCCACCAGCAAGGTTGCCCATGAACAATATTTGTTACCTGTTACTGATTGGCCTTTGCCTGCGGTGTATACCTTCGTCTTCCTGATGTCGGGCATACCGGAACTTATGTCGTTATGCTGCGCAGGGCACCACCGTTCCTTTCTTCGAAACTACCATTCGTTACCTCGGAGGGCTTCTCTCCGCTTACGCGCTCTCGCACGACGTCGCCCTCCTCGAGCGCGCCGACGAGCTCGGCACGGCCATGCTCCCCGTTTTCAACACCACCAGTGGCATGCCCATGTTCAGTGTGAATACTGTCACGTTCGTCTCACCGACTTGTTGTCTCTGATTCGTATTCGATTCTAATTTCCTTTGTTAGTGGGGATGTACGAGGAGGTTGGTCGAGCTATGGTACTGGCTGGCTCGCTGAGATCGGCAGCTTCCAGATGGAATACAAATACCTCGCAAAGCTCACCGGCAGGTCGGAATATTATTACGTCGCGGACAGAGTTATGGAAAGGTTCTACGAAGCAGACACCTCACGATACGACGGCCTGTTCCCCACCGCGTGGAATCTGACCAGTGGTGAACCAAAGAATGGTTCGTACATCGCATAAGCCTCCGTCCAAAAAGGATTATCTGACACCACACTGCAGACCAGATTTCTATTGGCGCTATGGCTGATTCAGCTTACGAGTAAGAGTGATTGATATCACAAGAACAAATCCCTCAGCTAATATTAATGTTAGATATCTTCTAAAGCAATGGCTTCTCACCGCGAAAACCGAAAAGAAGTCCCTCGAGCTCTACAAACGCACCATCTCCGGTATCATCGACCACAACCTCTTTCTCTCCCCTGGCCGCGGGCTCCTCTATGTGACTGATTTCACCTCCAACTGGGTCTCCCGGCGCTTCGAGCACCTTAGCTGCTTCCTCCCTGGCCTCCTCGCTCTGGGCGCCGAAATGCTTCCTGAAGACGCTCTTTCAGCCGACGAGCGCGAGCTGCACCGGTGGGCCGCACAGGGGCTTGGCGAAGCGTGCGCCACGATGTACAACGACAACCCCACGGGGCTCGGCGCAGAGGAGGTCGTCTTCAAGAGCCGGTACGACGTCGAGTGGGCGCGTCTCCTGCAGGCGCGCGAGGACGAGAACAGGCGCATACGCGAGGGCATCGCGGAGGCGAAGGCGGCGGGCGTACCTGGTGCGGACGACCCCACGTACGTGCCCCCGAGGCGGAAGGTGCCCCTCCCTGCGAAGCTGCCTAACGCGAACTGGACGGAGGAGGAGGAAAAGCTAAGATGGGTGAATGCGCTGAGGGCGTGGAGGGAGGGGACTTTCGTGCCCCCGGCGGAGATGAGGTTGGATGATGAGGAGTATTATGCTGAGCTTGAGGGTGTTGAGCTCGAGCTTGATGTGCGCGAGGGCCACCGTGACGCTATCGACGCACACGCGCACGCGCACGGCGGGGCGCGCCCTAACAGCAACAAGAAGCAGCAGCAGCCACAACAAGGGCCCGTCCCCGGCCTCGTCGGCACCCTCCCACCCGCATACGACAACACCCCTCAACGCGACTACCGCGTCGTCAACACGGGGTACTACCTCCGCCCTGAGACGATCGAATCCTACTTCCTGCTCTGGCGCACGACGCGCGACCCCGTCTGGCGGGAGCGCGGCTGGGCGGCGTTCGAGGCGATCGAGCGCGAGTGCCGGACCGACAGCGGGTACGCTACGCCCCGTAACGTAGGGTACACGAGAGAGAAGGGGGGCGTATTGAGCGATTCGATGCCGAGTTACTTCCTTGCGGAGACGCTGAAGTATCTGTATTTGCTCTTCTCGGAGGATGCGGTGTTGCCGTTGGATAAGTTCGTGCTGAATACGGAGGCGCATCCGTTCCCTGTGTTCGGGTGGACTGACTGGGAGAAGAGGAAGTTTGGGATCCAGCCCTAGCGTTGACGTGTGGTCGGAATGATACATGCATTTGTACTATAAGTCGCTGTCGTTCATTCATTTGGTTATTATCTAGTGGATCGCATTTGATTATTCGTCGTCGTGTTTTCATAGGGATGCTAGCAGAAGAAAGCTTGTATACTAGTACAGTATTATCGGAGTCTTATTTCTTAAGTCGAGGTGAAATGCATTGTGCTTACAGCTGTTTGCGAAATGGTAGGCGGGTCCCAAATTTTAAAGTAGGGCCGCGAGAACGGGAGATCTGTTGACGTACTGAATTTTGTTTTACGAAAGGATGTACCGATGATTCCCCTAGCGAGGACGCGTTATATGTGTCGCTTCCATCGCTTTCATTCGTCTGGTTCCCTCCAGGAGGTCTTGCTGCTCTGGTCAGACTTGTGCGAAGAGAGCACAGAACCCTTTGTGAAGCTCCGTTGCAAACGAAGGGCGACCTCTTAGCTGGCCTCGACCGCTCGGAATCTCCCGCTTTATTGCTACAG
>KQ086405.1:0-11145 GCA_001020605.1 Schizopora paradoxa
CAACAGCTCAGAAATTGCACGGTAGTCCGATAGATAGAAGAGCGAAGACTGTTAGAAAAAAAGCGTAAAAACTATGCATATATCATCCTCACTGTGGTATGCTGAACAGCGTATTTACTTTAACTTTTGAGATGAACGCGTCCGCTTAAAATTTAATAAATGAAAATAGAAACATCTACATCTCAACCACTCTACTTACGCTATGTTTATAACATAATGTAAGATAAACTACAACAATCAACGTAGCCGTTCACACAAAGTCGTTACACATTAATATACATATATTTAGAAAAAAGCAAATCGGTCCTTGCCGCGCGCATGCGATGGCCCACTCCAGGCTGGTGGAAGAGATAGAGGAGATGAATCTGCCTCGGGCGGCATTATTACCTTGTCATGATGACTTGATGGTATACGAAGTTCGGGTTAAGGTGCGCAACATATCTACACAGCACTCGTTAAACATAATGATATTGGATTCAGCGAGGTACAGAAATTGAACTAGTCGTCCTCACGTATCAAAAAGTATCGGAGAACGAGAGCTGGCAACCAGGGTGGGGGTCCGTGTTCACGCTTCCAGGCATTCCTGGCCGCATATATGCAGAGGTTAAGGACTCTACCCACTTCGATCGCCTATTCGAACACTACGTGGACGCATTCACCAACCAAGCATCAATAGTTCCGGTCGAAGAACGATTAGTACTCATTTCTTCTCATCGTCAGAAAGTGCTGCCAACCGTCGGGTCATGGGTCGAAGTGAAGTTCGGGTTGCACGCCGGGGATCATGGTGTTTTAGAGAGTATCGACGACCAGAGCAGTTTGGCATGTGTTCGCGTTCCTGCTCGCGTCCCAGACCCTAACCGGCGAAAGCGTTCGCATGGATCTTTTCTCCCTCGTCGACCACCCCCAAAACTGTTCACTCACGACGAGGCAGTCTCTCGGTTTGGAAGACACGCAATTTCGGACTTCAACCCCTTCACTTTCAGGGGGTTGAGATACACGTGCGATGGTTTCCGACTTCTCAGTATATCTCCTTACTCTATCCGACCTTCCCGCCCTCGTTTGGACGACATAGCTCTATTCTTAGAAGTAGCGGCCGAACGACTGCGTATTGAGAATCACGACGATGGATACGTGCCGACCGAACTTGAGATCTTCAGGAGAGCAGGAATTCCAATCGCCTCCCTCGCAATCCCGTCTTTCCTGAAAGAAAACGATCGGGTTAAGTTCTGTATTGGTGCACTTGCTGGATCGTATGGACGAGTAATAGATACACCTGTATTCCAAGTAGCACATGTCGAAGTCGACACCATTCATACAGAAACCGCACGAGTAAACTCATTGCCAATAGTAGCCGAAGACGTGAAGAATTTGACGCGAGTTTATCAAGTCGGAGACTCAGTCGTAGTGAGAGTAGGCGTGTTTGAAGGGAGATGTGGGTTTGTCCAGTTTGCGGACGAGGAATCCGTCATTTTGGCGGAAGATTCAAGTTCTAAACCGGTATGTCCTTCATCGAACCGCATTATAAAACTGGAAGCTAAAATTTCAAGATTTCTGTTCCTGTTTGTTACGTTGATTATGGATCATCGGGCGCGAGCTCGGTAAAGACAATGGGTATTGTAGGAGTAAAGCCATCGCCTCCGGATCCTCCTATGAAAAGGAACCTCGACCACCACATTTTGGAGTTTGTTGGCCGAAAGGTGTATGTTTGGAAGGGAAAATTTAAAGGGAAAATCGGTGAAGTTAAGGCCATCAGTGGACTCAGCGCAAAAGTCACCCTCAATAGTTCGCTCGCTCTCGGAGGCTCTTCGCAGGTTATACGAAGAGAGTATCTCGTAACGTACGCATTGAGCATTGGTCTTAATTTGATTTCTCATCTAATCCATGATTCCCAGTTCCTCCATGGAAACTCTCTTGACTGGGAAACCTCCGATTCTTACGGCAGAAGCATTCATTATGTTCTCGAACTTCCTCAATGAAGTTCTCGTCGAGAGACAAGCGACTCCCCCGCCTTATATTATCAACGACGACTTTTCAAACAATATCCAAGATGTGGACGTCGTACCTAACCATGGTACGTACTAAAACTATATTTTAAAGCGGTTATTGATAGGACATTTGAGATCGTTACGGTCATTCGATGTGGCTTTTTGAACCCGAAATAGCAAAGCAACGCGCAAACTGGAGATTCGTAGTGCATATAGACAACCATCCGTCCGCGAAGATCGCTGGGATCAAGACAGGAAGGGTTGCTATTGACGAAAATCCACCCGTATTTCCTTTATCAGTATCCCAAGCTGCAGAAGTCATGGTTGAGTTCACCGACGCACGGTCTAACACGATGCAAGAGTTACTACCTGTGAAAGACATTACCGCCAAACACACGAAAGCGGGGTTAGAGCATATCATAATTTCAGGACCTCGAATAGGAATGCTCGTTTTACATGTGAGGAATGACAAGACCAAAGCGCGTGTATACGAACCCGGAAAGGACAAACGGAAGGAGGGGTTTTATGTTGAACAAGAGGAACTTTGTTACGTAGAAAAAGAGTGAGGGTCGACATTAGATCGCTATGTATCATTTCGATGTTTTGAATATAACACTGTATTAACCGTCGCCGCCAGACCAAGGCTCTCAATTCTGGCACTTTCGGTACGTCATTCTGTTCTCTACAGAAGTTGTGGCCTCGCATGTACTGATGTGGCACTGTCGTCTGTTGGCCACACATGTTGTGTCGGTACTTCATCTGTAAACCGCGCGGCCAAACGCGTATCACTTACACCTTCATCTACCCCTCTACGATGTCTGGCCAAGGCGAACTCAGATACACAGAATTGAAACGCATTCCTACCGGCTCTCTCGGGGCGTATCTCCAGCAACACAAACACGCAGTACACATCAAGGAAGCGAAGCGAGTTAACAAAGAAACGACCGTGAAAGAAACTGGTTTCAAACTGGATTCATTCAAAGGAGCTTGCAAGAGAGACCATTTCTATGTCGTCGGGATCAACCCAGGGAAAGCAGGAAGGATTACGGTTCGAGTTCGTCTTCCATTACACTATCAGCATTCGACATGCACTCACCATCGTATAGTGCACTGGAGAGATCTGCCATAAGGAGAGTCGGCTAGTCGCAAAGGCACCGGAGCCCGCCCTACGACGGATTGAGCGCGACGCTATTACGATCAAACAACTGATCTGCGACGAAAACGAGGAAAATAAGAGGCAAGTCGTCGAAGTAAAGCGGATCAAAAAATCAAAAAAGGCCGTAGAAGATGTTGCTCGAGACGCAAAGCGAAGGGCGAAGGCAATACTGAGAGCCGAACGAGAATTGAACGAGGCGAAACTTAAGGCTGTGAAGGCGGCGAGTGTGGCCACGGAAGCTCGTTTGAAGGCGAGAACGGCAGTAGAAGCAGCAAACCTTGAAGACGCAAAAGCAATCCAGGCTTCGATAATCCGACTCGAGAAATGGGAGGCGTTGAAAGAACTCGACCCGGACAACGGCAACACAATAGAATTCGACGAACCGATGCAACCGCAAACGTCTGACTTCGCCTCCAGTGATGCGCAATCACCACTTTCGACCGCCGGATCTGAAATTCAGTCAATTTCTGAGAATGCCCAGTCCTCGCCTAGGAAGCGAAAGCGATATAGCGTTTCCGAGACAGATCTTTCGGACAGAGAAGACTGGCAATCAAGCGAAGACGGTCTCCCAGATTACTTGACGCAGCCGGTATTCACCTCTAGTAAGTTGACGCTTGGCATTCTCGATCATCACAGCTAATACGTGTATGAACAGAGCATGTACCGGTGAAGAAAGTAAAACGAGATGGCTCGTCTGTTCATGCTTCAAATCGTACTACACCCAATCGCTTCGGGGGTTCGAACGTTGCGGGCCCTTCCACGTACAGATTGAACACTCGAGATTTGGGGCGCGATGTCATTGATATTTCCGATAGCCCGTAGTTACTTGTATAAGTCATGCGCATATATGCACTCTTTTTTATTTATTTGACTTTGATTTCCAAATCGACGCTTCGACGCTCAGTAAATGTATCTTCATATCTTCTTTCCTAACTCTGTATGCGCATTAATATTTCCAATCATGTTCTGGTTTGTACGGAATACAATGAAGTGGCCACTCGAGAGACAATAAACGTAAGACAATTCCTCTGTTTCTTTGTTCTAATCACTCACAAACATTCGAAAGGAGGTGTGGCTCGCAGAGTGTGGCCCGCAAAAGAAAGCGACACTACCAAGCCACAGAGGTGACGCATTCCTGCAATCGACACCACCTCCACCTCTACCACGACCGACACCTCACGCTGGACACTTGCTTTCGCCGTTCCCCTCATCACCTTACGCACTACTCGCTCTCATTCGTCTTGATTTCCGTATCCCTACTACGCGAATCCTCAATCACATCCACCTGACCGCGGATCCGACATGGGCAAATCATCGAAGGCCACCCCGGGCACGGATAGTCGAGGACGCAAAAGCCCATTCTGCACCATCAAAGGCGCCGATGAATGGATTGCTCACCTGTTTCCGGCGTACGACAAGGTTCCTGCGGGTGGAGACGATAGAATTGTATGGGTCAAAGCTCGTCGTAAAGAATTTACCGAGAAATTCAAAGTCGAGCTCGAGGGACTCGGGTTTTCGAAAGACGAGTTGACCAAGGTATGTTCAGCACTTCTTATATGCCACTGGATTATAAGTAACATCACATTATCTAGAAATTCAATGCGAAATTCAACACCCACAAATCATTTGTCAATCGTCAGAACGCGAAGGAGAAAGGCGAAGCTTCAATCCCTCTACTTCAGACTGTCCTCAAGTTGACTTCGGAGAAGCCGCCGATAGGGTACACTTTGTTTTGCAACGAAATGGAGAAACTCCGACGTTCAGAGAGTGTGATACTGACAGGCGATACTCAGACGGAAGACTCCACCTCGACCGATCATCCTGGCACAGCGGCCACCAAGCAGAAGATAGTCATCGGGGACTGGCAGAAGGAGATGAGTAAGAGATGGAAGGGGTTATCAAACGAAGCGCGAGAGAAGTACAATTCGGAAGCTGCAGCGACATCTGAAGAAAACATCGACGATGTTTACCGGTGAGTCTCGTGTGTAATATCAAAAGATTCCGCTCTCTGATCTTCGTATTAGAAACCAAAAGAATATAATCACCCTAATCGAAGAACTCTTCAAGTCTTTAACGGGGTACGGCGCGGGCAAATGTGGCGATATATCGTTTCTTCTCCTTGTTTCATTCATAAACGCGAAGGGAATTATCGAAAATGACGTGTGCGTACCTACCTTTATCTACGCGTTTACAAATCAACTAACCTTCACGCAGTTTGAATGTCGAAGCCGATCAGGACTCTGCTTTCATTCACGTGAAGAAAGCTTTCACCGAAGAGGTGATCAATGAGTGGGTCGAGCACAACAAAAACAATCTGAAGAACAGTAAGTCACTATGTGTATGTTTATGTCAAATTCTTATTCATTACTCGTTTCAGCGTGTCCCGAGGACGAAGATGCAATAGACGTATCTCTCCCAGTCCTAGCCGATCATACGTCCGTGCTGCCAGAAGACGTTCGACGCATGATTGGCGAGTTCATTCTGAATCTCTGGGGTACGCCGTTCGTTGATTAGTTCACAAGATTGACGTGCTAACTTTATCGTTGAGTGTACGCGCAACGCGGTCAAGATATCATTGACCAATCGATGCCGTGGGCTCAAATTCTGGAAACACCTCAAAAGTTTATCAGCATCTCTTCCTGGCCACCCTCGATCCCTTTGAAGACAACGACGGCCATGACACTTCCGGAGCTATACGTGATAGCAGAGTCAATCCGCGCACATCAGAAGGAAAAGCCCACGATTCCCTACATCACTTTCAAGAGTAACAACAGCAGCAACGGTGACGCGGCCACAACAAATCCTGCCAATACGAGTGGCTCAAAATCAACCCGTAAGACGACCGTCATCCTCGATAGTGACGACGAAGCACCACCGAAGAAAGGATCTCGCAGCACTATTCCTCATGACGACGATGACGATGACGATGCGTGGTCAGAGGTTGACAAGGCGGATCGGGATCCACGGATAGAAGATCCTGAGAAAGGCGTCTCTGTCATTGAAGAAATGATGCTGGACACGCCAAGTAAGTTGTGCATATTTCATTCGCCCACATCTATCTTCGAGTCTAACTTATTGCAGTCATAGATGATACTCCGAACGTACCGCAAGCCCCAGAACGTGCCACAGATGGCAAGGTTCTCCCCGAGAAGCCGACACTCGAGGAGCAGGCCTCTCACGATCTTTCTACATCGACCTCCCTCGCTATACTACCAACAGCAAGCAAAGTGCCTGACGACAGCCAGTCAAACGCTGATGTGGATGCGCTCCCCCTCGCCGCACCATCCCACAATAATATTTCGACAGAGACACCTGAGGATGGACAGCCAAATGGCGAACCGCCGGCGCTCACCACCAACGCGAGTGCGAATCTTCATAGCAACCAAGAAACTCCCATCAGCGCGGACGTATCCCTTCCCATGAAAAGAAAGCGTGGCCGTCCCGCTAAGAACACAACCCCGACCGAAACTATATCAGTCGAAGGCGAAGGGCCTTCGAAAAAGTCGAGGACGGAACGTGTGACGAGGTAAAGTTCTGCATATTGTTTTCTTTCTCAACTAATCGCTCACGGACATGTAGGAAAACGGCCAAAGAGATGAACGCAGTCATCGCCGATAACAAGACTATTGTCGCCCGGTCCATGCGCGGAGGGTGAGTTTTCCCTTTCGCTTCGACAACACACTTTTCATATCGTTGATTCCAATCATCCAGGACTTCTCGAAACGACAAGAAAGCGTGATGGTACCTCGGGTTCTCGAAGCCATTCGAACTTTACCAAAGCGCTGCAACATCCTCCCTTCCTCTCCGGTTCCGTGCCTCTCCTTTAAAACACCTCTTCAAAACCCTCCCTTTTAAAAACAAACTCGAATTCCTTTCCCTTTCCATATATCTCAATTGATTCTCGGTTTTTAAATCCGTTCTTTTTAAATACTCCGACTTGTATTGCTCTGTTGAATCACAATCATCTTTTCACGCACACATTTAAATGTTGTTTTTTAAAGCAGTTTTTAAAGGTGGGGCTTTCCGACTCGCAGCTGCTCTCTTCTCGTTGCTTTGTTCTTCAGTTTTAAATACATGATTCAAAATTGACCTTTAAAACATAATTCCCTTCGCTGACACCCTTTCTTTAATACAATTTCGTCCGGTGACCGGATTACTGTAGTGCATCGCTGAAATTCTGAAGGTATGTCCAGTATCGTCGACTGCACTTGGTCCGACTGAATTGCTGATGCGAACCCTTCGTCCAGTTTCTCCAAATTGGAGGAAAGATTTTCCATCTTCACGAATGAGGGATAATTCAAACTGGTCCGCAAAATCGTTTCCGAGGATGAATGGCGTATTCATGCCTTTGACTACGTAGGCCTCTACTTCCAAAATTACTGGGCCGTCAGGTGTGTCAATGTAAATTGGAATTTCAACGAAGCCGGTAATTGTTGACATTCCGGTGACTTGTAGCAAGTTTATTCTTTGACCTGTTTTTATTTTTGGAGGCGAAGGAAGGCTTTGAAGTGTCTTGAGAGATATTAAGGTGATGTCGGATCCACTGTCCTTGATAATTGTTGTTTCTAAACCTTGTTCTCCTCCAAGACGAGCAAGGAGAGATGTAGCTTTAGATCCAAGAAAAGTGCATCCCGGAGGACGAGCCATTTTCTTTTCAAGGTATACGGTTGTTCCAACGGGTGGCGGAGTAATTTTATTATGCTTGGTGATTTTTGGAATTTCTTGCGAAGTATTGCCCTTTGAGGACTTCGAAAAGTCCTTGGATCCCCCCAGCCTCGACAATCCCCCCTGTCTGGACGCGGTTGGGCTTTCGCGTCGGGCGTGGAATGTCTCGCGCTGGAGGGGCTCATGAAAATCCTGTTCGGATTGAGCCCCTTCTTCATCATCTTCGGGCGCTTTTTCATCTTCACTTCCGTCCGTCATATTGTAATAGAGCTCGTCATATGCGGCTTGCGCTTCAAGATATTCCGCTGTAGGATTTACGAAATTTGCGCGCACATTTCTAGCTCCTTTTCTAGCATGACGGCAGTCGTTATCGAAATGTTTGGGACTTCCGCAATGACGGCATGGTCGTCCTCCCTTATCTTCTGGAGTAAATGGTTTGCTGACTATTGAATCGTCTCTTGGCCATTTAGGTTTTTCTAGTGATGGACTTGAGCCGATTAAATTGGCATTAGCACGCTGCGGCTGCCGCTCGCTCTTTCGATAATCATATGGTCGGTGATTTCGGTTCGGCGAACTCGATTTGATCATATTTTCAAGATTTCGAAGACGTTTTTCGAGCGCGTTTTCTCCAGAATCGTTGGCCGACTTCAAGTCTTCCTCGTGGTATTTGATTGCATTTTGGAAGTCGATCAGATCGACACAACGTTGCGTATCAATGATCTTATTCCAAGATCTAGGGGCTTCGCGCATAATTTCGGTAATTAACTCCTCATCTTCATAGTCAAAGACAAGTTGCAATAATTGGAGCTTGCGGATAACATAATCGGTAGGTTCTTCATGTTGATGTCCGGCTTCTCGGTACGAAGCATTATTTGCTCGAGCCTTTTGACGATTATACCAAGCAGGATTCATCCAATATCCGCAGATTCCCTTTCTCATTGAGAACCAATTTTGTTGCAATTTGCGACGATAATGTCCTGGTAAGGACCAGAACCAGCTGCCAGCGCGACCCTTGAGTCGGTGTGGAATGACAGCTCCGAGTTCCAAATAGATTGATGAACCGCGATCGCTTATGGAGTTGACTTCAAGAACCCATTGAGCGATGGTATCAGGATCGCCATTCCATATTGGTATGATTTCTGGTTTCAATTTCTTGTCGAAATGATATTCTCCCGTCTTGGCAAAATATTCATCCTCCTGGAGAGGGTTGAATGAATTATTTTGCGATCGGAAAGGTTTGGAATTCCGGTCATTCGGTTTATATCCGTCATCGTCGCTGTCTCCCGGATCGTCTGAATCATCAGGCTCCCTTCGTCTATCCTTTCTTCCTGAATTGTCTTCCTTTCTGTCACGAGCACTTGCAATGCTCCCTTCGTCTCCAGAGTCTGGTATTTCAGGATCAGGATCATCTTCCGAATCTTGATTAAGAGTTTTCTCGATGTTTGCTGAAGAATTCCTTTTTGGAGTAGAAGTATTGTAACTCATCCCATCTGCTTTAGGGAAAATTTCGCTGATCCTAGCAGTGCGAGAGTAGTTCTGCGCATTTTTCTCGTACGACCGTATTTTCTCCTTGGTCGGCTCCTTTGATTGTGATTTTTCCTTCGCAGAGTCTCGCGCAAGGATTCGATCCAGAGGTTTTCGCTTCTTTTCAGTCGTGCTTTTATCCATATGTGGAGGAAGATCTTTCTCCGCAATTTCTCGGATAAAGCTACGTGTTTCCTCTAATACCCTAGAAGGGTCAGCGTCCTTACCTTTACTCTTTCTAGGCTTCTCCTTATCAAGTTGCGCTTTTCTGGCAGCAGTGTCTCTTCGGGAAGGCTTCTCTTTAGGTTTCTTCTCGGTGGGTTTCATTTCATGAATCATATTGAGAAGTATTTCGACATCTTCTCGATATTTGCACGCAAAAACTTCGGTTTCAGCGGCGGGCCAGATGTTTGTAGCAACTTCCGTAATTCCCCATTTTGGTATGACCAGTTTCTTTTCATAAATGCTCTTGAACCTTTCTTCCCATAGGTCTTGAAGGCACAGTAATTCTTCGGTAAGCTCCTCGTATACCTCGCCGACAAGGGCATATCCAGGAAGTAAATTCTGGAACCGTAATGTTTGAGGCACTTCTACCTTCTGGACATGAGATATACAGTCCATGAGGTGTGTTATCTTCGGAAAACTCTCGTAGACGGATTCTGAAATTGTCGTTGTTCTTCCCAAGCGATAGACTTTATCCGGGAAAGCCTCTTGAAAGATAGTGACCATTTTGTCTCTCCTTTCTGCTAACTCAGCGTCTAGTCGAACGACATGCTTTTTATCCGCAGAAGGAATGTGGTAAAATATGTTTTCTTCTTTGATTCCTTCGGCTAATTGTTTCATGAACGGGATTCCAGTAACGTATCTTGGAATCGGCACATCCCATTCGAAAATTTGGTACTTTGGTTCCTCCGGTTTGTCGTCCTTTTCCTTGCCCTTATTTTTCCTCTTTCCCAAGTCAGTTGACATGTTTGCCAACTCATCTGATTCTTCTTCAGATACATGATGTTCCGGTTCAACTGTTTTCTCCTGATTTGACGGTTCAATCGTAGTTGTAGCCGACATGTCGAACAAATTTGGCTCGGAGATTGTTGGAGAATTCGGCGAATTTGGGGGGTTTTTGGGAAATGAAGGGGAAAGTCTTGAGTATTCCGGTTTTATTTTTTCTGATGTAGAGTGCAAAAGGCGATAGCTTGCACAGTTGATTCGAATTTTGGTTAACAAATCAATATTGATGCGTTATTCAAAACAGGAATTTGGCGATAGCTAAACGTCGTAATCGAGTGATCTTACGTCGTCCACCACTGTTATGGTACGGAATCTGCACGTATCACGACGGTGGTGTTCTGAAGAGTCGAAGAGACGGAAGCTAGTCGCGGTGTTTCCTGTGAGGGGGACGAACGGGATCAACACGTTCGGAGACGCGCGTTAGCTCTGGGATCGGCACAGAGATGACGCGAGTCGAGGGGGAGCTGGGATCGTCACAGCGAAAGGTGCAAAGCACGCGAGTATGCAATATGAGCAGTAAGTAGATAGATGATATTTCGATGTAAGAGCTTCGTAGTACTTATACATGTTTTAGACAAAAGCAGAGGCGTCGGGAATGAGCTGCGGCGCAGCGAAAGACAGACATACGAAACGAGTCGAAAAGAGTGAGCATAAAAGGCGTGAGGACTGCGCATGAATCATGACTCGGTTTTAGGAATGTAGAACGAACGGAAATGGGTCGAAATAATAAGAAGGAAAGGAGTTGTAGAGAAGTGAAGTGCTGCGGAGGTAGCGTACCGAGTCATATCCTGAACCTATACCCTAACA
>KQ086406.1:0-11094 GCA_001020605.1 Schizopora paradoxa
TGCAATACACTGTCCAGATGGATGAGTGTTCAAGTAGATGACATTTCAAGCCATAACTATGTACATACCTGTCCAGATGGATGAGTGTTCAAGTGAAGAACCTCAGAGCCATGGACAGGACGCTCTGAGCGTGCCAGTGGCAGTGCTACAACTACCTAATAAGGCAACTTGAGACGAAAGTGGAAAGGAGCCACAACAAGCAAGAAATGGGACAAAAGATGAATGAAACAAGGTGAAATGGAGTGATGGAACAATGCTACAACATAGAAGAATAATATATAACAACAAATAAGGCAACTTGAGACGAAAGAGGAAAGGAGCCACAACAAGCAAGAAATGGGACAAAAGATGAATGAAACAAGGTGAAATGGAGTGATGGAACAATGCTACAACATAGGAAATAAATGTATAACAACATTTTCCACCATCACGGCACTGCTTGAGTGCGCTGACGAAGAGGACGCAAACGGCTGACTCGATAGCCACGGGATACATCGTAGCCCAACCGTAGCTTCTGAAGAAGAAGAGACTCTTGAAGGGCCAAGAGATCTCATCCGGCTTCTTTCGAAATAGAGCATGTAAGTAAAACAGCGGAAGAAAGAGAAACCTCGATTGCGCACCATGAGTTCTTTGAAGCTCCCCGACAGATTGTCGTTCCTTACAGGCCGTAACGAATGAACCGTGCTCCATTTCCTTTCGACTTCTATTCTCCTGAAACCAAAAGAGGAGTGATGAATCCTAGGATCGTCCGTCCACAAGAGCTTCACGTCGCAAGACCCAGCCATTCTGGTTCAGGGACGATGAGGAGCGACATTCTCGACGAGAACCTTGGGTCGTTCTGAAATGCTCGATCTGATTACGAGTGATGAGACATCTTGATTAAATTTGCGAAGAGTTACCGTCGCAGTCGACGATGCTACGGAGGTCACTGTCGTGGTCGTGGTCGACCGTCAACGATCAAATTGTCGCCGCCGTTGTGCGCACGCCACGTCTCCATCTTCCACCACAACCACCACGACGTCGTGTCTCTTCTGCAGCTTCGTACGACCCACGTCATTTCAAGCTATCGCTAGGTCTTAGCTTGACGTCGCTGGCTCGCAGGCGTCAACTTCGATTTGAAGATGAAGCCCTACGACAAGAAAACCCGTGTTTCCTTCAAGCATCGTCGCTCGTGAAGTTCAAGTCGAGCGCTCGCCGTTATCCCGCATTTTCCAGTTTTTCCGCAGGAGCTTGGGAACGTATTACAACTGTAGATGGATGATTTGGAACAAGGACGAAGCTCAGATGGGCTGGATTTGGTGATGAAGAGGATGGAGCTCTGCGAGCCGTCGTGGTGCACAATAATTCTTCTCTCCCTCTCGCCATCTACTTACCCATTCACCTCTTATCAGGTTGCGCTACAGCACCTCGAATTTAAGAGATCGAGCATTAGAAGCGCTCTTTCGACAATTTTCGCCCTCGAGAACCCTCTGCCCTCGTCGCCAATAGCCAGAGTTGACATGGACACGACAATTCGTCCTTACTCTCTTACCTCGCAACCCGGAAAGCTTTTCGTTCGTCTCAAAACATGAACTGGACGTTAATCTCAACACGACCACTTCTCCCTTTCCATCCACGGAACAGCGTAATCGTTTCCGCGAACCGTGTCGGCATTTCGAACTGACAGCTCATGCAACTAGATGATCTGACGGCTAAGTCTGGGTTCGAAATCAATCGAAGCTGCGTCTTCGATTGATTTCATAGACGATGGCGCTTTCAAGAGTCTGCGTTACAGCTTTTGGAAGCTCTGGGAAACACTTGGATTATACGTCGAAGGTCTGAGCGCTATCAATTGAACTTCGATGATGATCGACACTCATGGAACTTGGTCCACCTGAACCTCTTGAAACTCGTCACTGCTCTTTGGAAACTGGTTAAAGGACGCGCCAGACGTATGCAAAAGTCAACGAGGTGCAAAGGATGATTCCAAGAGTTTTATGGCACTCGTCTCGTGCTATTTGCCGTCGGTACGTCGCGTCTCATTACGATATCCTCCATTCAATTTCTCTTCGACTCATGTATTTCTCTAGTGATGTAAATATAAGATCGAATCGAAGTTGTTTTGTAGGGAATCTCTCTTTGAAATTCGTCGATCTGCCTGATAGCGAAGATGTTTAGATAGTTTCTAGGAAAGGTACGTCGCGATCAGGTCAAGCTCCAAACATCCTCCCGATGTTGTTCTCGAAAACCTATGCTGCGCTCCTTCATTACTCAGGATGCGAATAATTTACGGTAAGCCTAAACGCTTATCTCGCTCGCCGCTCCTCAGCACCTTTCCGGTCAAAACACGCCTTCCTATACTCGAAACTCTCGACAACTACAAACTCTCGATGGGGACTCACCTCAAATTGGTTCAGGAATTTATTCGTGCATTTGAAAATCTGACGCCGTTTCAAACACGGATTTCGTCTTCGAACTTGGAGTGCGTGAAGTTCGACATTTTTCAATCGCGATATTCGATTCGGAGCTGCGCAAGGCCTTCGACTTGCAATACCAAGGTGAGTTTCTACTGTAAGAAGCCAACTCAGCGTGTCGAATTTAATTGTTTCTCCGTCATCACTCCACAGTACAAACTCGCAATCGAACGAATTTCCTAGTCAACTTGTTTTCAAATTTGCTTGACTCGTGTCAGCAATGATGATGGTCTTACTGTCTGAGAGTGGTCGAGAATCCGAGTGAGTCTGTGCTGCGCTTGAGTACGCCGATATTGATATTTTGTCTTTTATTATTCCTCTATCACAGGCTCCGTGTTCGCGCTATTTTTCTATGTTCACCATCGCATTTCTTTCCCGCAAGCTTCCAGCAAATCATTTCTGAGGATCTCATTTCTAGAAATATTACAATGAGACAAATCTGATACAAAACTCCGAAACGTACAAGTACAAAAACTGAAGATCGTTCCAAGAAAAGAAAAAAGAACTAACTTCTACAAATGAGTTCTACGCGCCGACTCGCTAATCCTATGAGAACCAACCCAAACAATCCGCAAAAGACACCTCGGGTGCCGTGTAAATATTTTTCCAGCCCAAGGGTCCCGTCGGGTCCTTCAGCTCCCCGTCGCGAAGTTTAGAACGATAATCCACAGGATCGTAGCGCAAGACAAGTACTTCAAACTTGGAGGTGCGTTCTTCCGTAAATTTGATGACAACCTCAGATTTGTCGTTGATGGACTCGTATGTTACGTATGCCACTCCGCCCCATCCGTATGAATTGTCAATTTCCCAACTCCTTCGGGCCCTCGCAGCAGATTCGTCGTCCAACTCTTTCCTTTGGTATGTTACGAATGATGCCCCTTCTTCCACAAATGTATGGTAAATGCCGGACTCGTCTACGACACGTGCAATATAAACCGACTGTGGTGGCTCCTCTTCCGATTGGAAAAGGAGGATAGGATAGTGTCCCGTTGAGCAGAATGGCTTATCATCACCATCCACAGTCATCCACATTGCGTCATTGTCACCATGAAGGTCCATCTTATCCACGTAAATTAATCCATGAATTTGTTGTTGCAACATGCATATATCTCTCTTTGCCTCCGCCTCCTGGAACCTTTCTTCGTTGTTAGACTTAAATTGATCATTAAAGTTGACCTTGATTCTTGAGATTGATAATGTGAGTTTTAGATAAGATACCTTTAAGTAAATAACACACCCAACGGCCAAGAGACCTACAAAGTCGGAATGACAGACACGATACAGGGAGTCTGGGAAGCTCTGACTGTTGAAGTCAAATTCAATGCGATTGATAGGCGACAAATAAGGGTATAGGTTGACCGAGGCCTCTTGAGCCGCCCAAAGTGCCGCCTGTTTGCAGTAACGGCTGGTTCTGCACAACCTCGCTGAAAGTGCAGTTGCAAGCCAGCGGTCCTTCCAGTAACACCTGGAATAAATGTGTAAGAAAAGATGAGAAGATTGATGACTGTGAAGCAAGACTTACGATCTCATCCAATATACCAATGGGATGAACATGTTCTTCAATGTGTTTATTTCAACAAAGCGCGGTACATTTGTATTGTTGGCAGTGTGGCAGTGAAGAAGATAGCCTAAGGATATAACCTTATCAATGAATATTGTCCCCTTTAGACTGCTTCTAAGGTTGTCACTGATATAATCTATCAAGGATAGATGGATGAAGTAATCAAAAGATTTTGTAAGAGCACATAGAAGCTTAGCTAGATTTCGCTGGTCTACTTCGCTTGTGAGGATTTCTATAAAACCATCAAAAACAGGGTTGTTAAAAAGGTTGATGTCTTGTGGTAGGGGGAAGAGCTTGACAAGAATAAACGAGAGGCAATGTATAAAGGTGTCCCTACTGTAAATTTAGTGCAAATATAGCAAAGCAAGAGGAAATGTGGACTCACAGTTTGAGGGTTGTTGCCATATCGAGCACATTTTCAAACAATATTCCTACTTTGTCGTGTGTAGTGCCCCATGATTGACGATTAGTGCACAACACAAATGTGGACCATTCTATGCAATTGGGATCCTGACTGGCAACCTTTGCGTAGTTGTTCCTGAATTCATGCATAAAATCTTCTAACAATTCTTGAGGGAAGCGTATCCCATAATTCTCGACACTTGCATCTCCAAGAACACCTTGGAAGTATCGAGCTGAAAGAAAGGATGTCGATGGATTTCTGAAGATAAGAATGTGATTTTAGTGCTGCACACACTCAGGGTTGAAGAGTTGCACATCAAAATACCTAAGTGCTTTGAAAGCTTCTTCCTTCAAGCTTTCTGACAAATCATATGTTTTGAAATCTTTGCCGGTCTTTGTGATTTGGAGTGAAAGAATTGGAGCCCAGATGCGATGGACATTTGAAAACTCAACCACACCAAGTGCTTTGACTGTTGAACTGAGAAGATCTGGTTCCTCATAGTGTGTTATTATACGATTGAGGTCACAGTTTGTGAGGATCAACCGGATTCGGGGGTCCTTCATTGCAAGATCGTCCAACTCTTCTAAAGCAATAAGTTGAGTGCCTTTAACAAGTGATCTATTTAAAAATAGCTCAGTGCATTTTAATGAAATATACATGCAGACCATACCTTGCATGTCCAATCAGTTTTTGACATAGTTTTCGGAGAGTTCTTGTCTCCGAACTGTTAAACCTGCGGCCGGGCGCGACAGGAAGATAGTAGCCAAAGTCGTAGACTTCTGAAGCACCCTGAACTACTCGAGCAATCCAGATTTGCCGATGACCAGCACAACGACGAATCTGATCTGCGACGGCCTTTGGCCCACTGCCTGATCGCTCCGCACTCTTGTTCAGAACACTCTCGAGATCCGAACCAAGCGAAGCGAGGAAACGCCCGACCGTCCTTCCAGCACCAGGTTGGTCATCAATCGTCGCGTTGGTGTCGATTGATGACACTGTGTTGTTTCGAGCCAGGGTGAGCGCGAGTGCGTTGGATCCAGAGTTAAGTCGCTCTGCCCGCTTGTTTATGACGCCTTCGAGCTTCGAACCGAGTGATGTAAGTAAGAGGCCAACGGTCCTTCCAGCGCCCGGTTGGTTGCCGATCGTTGCGAGCGAGTCAACGGTCGATATGGTGTCGACACGGGATAGACCGACGACCTCGACGTCGGAGTGTATCATATGAGGCTCCTTCTGGCGACGAGAAAACGATGGCATGGTTCTCGAGTTAGGGATTTGTAGAATGGATAATGTGGGTGGGTCGAAAGAGTGCTTGGAGAGCGGGCAGTGATTATCGTCCATGCTCTTATTCTCTCCTCCACGAGGCCGCGGCACGGTCATCGTTTGCGGTGCGTCCCTTGATTATTACCGTACTCCGATGGCTAGTACTGTTTTATGAGTTGAAGCGGTGCTCAGAGACTCGGAGTGGGCGGAGACAAAAGCACCGACTCACCAATACTTCGAACTGCGCGGAACACGATGGTACAAACGTGAACCGGGTATGGTAGTTGCTGAGCCACTACAATCGAATACTCGTATGCAGACGGCAGTCGTAGGAAGGGAGCGAACTGCCCCGGAGAGCGCCTTTCGTGTGAATGGTCGATAAGGATTTGGGGCGAGAACGAAAGCCGGTCGATAGTACCAGTGCAGTAATGACGGCGCCTAAAGAAAAGAATTCAGCGCTCCAAATATCGTGTCGAATTGATGATACAGGCTCATGCTTACGTCGATAAGCATCACTGCCATGGCGGGGGTAGCGGTGTGCTGCGTAAATCCATGTAAGAGGTATTCGGTTTCTGCGGGTCCTAGAAGTCGTAGTTGTACATGTACGTGAGCGATTTGTGAGACAGCGGAGAGAAAAAACCGAACCCAGGAAGAGTTTCCATCGCACCAATTCGTCGTCCGTTCACCTCGCATCATTTTTGAAATTGATGCGAGTCCAGAGTCTTGGTCGAAGCATCTATTTTTCGCTTGAAATCTTCGAAATATCGAGGGTGAGAATGTCTTTACTAGAAATCGATTTTGTCCAAAGGAGGTCCGCCAAAGCGCTCGTGCTTGTCCTTGCTCTGATTTTTAGGATCGGAGATCGCTGGCCTACAAAGGTTGTCAGAGAGCTATATTTGTATTCAAGAGGAACGGTCCTTGCGGGAGACGAGAACTGGTGATTGTCTGGAAGTAAGAAAGCGAGTTTAAATGACCCGATCACTTTCATCACGATTTTTATCTCCTGATTCTTTTCGTTGAAATTACTCACCCGAAGCTTGTGAATCGAGGATTCTGGAAGATCGCTTTGAGACGAGCAAGGAGATGACACTGGCAGACACGGATGTCCTTGAAGAATCAAATTGCAATTCTTCCTCTCCATCAGCTCATGAGAACGCGATGACGGACAGCTCCGCAGGTCGAAGAAAAGCTCGCTGAGGGCGATATAAAAGGACCATGTAAGTATATTCCAAACAAAAGACAGATCGGCCGCACCTTTGGTGCGTTGCACTGACGCGCGGCCGCCCGGCAGCGTCCCATCATCTTGATTTATTCGTCTTTTCCGTAATTCTCTTCCATTTATCATGTCTCAATACTGAAGAAAATCGAATTAGTAAGCTCATGAGAACTCGAATAGATACTTACGGCGTGCATCCGACTTGATGATGCGTCTCGAGCGACAACGCAACTTCCTTTGCGGACTTTCACCAAGCAACTTGAAGGCCCATTGCTTTTCACAAGTGAACTGTATTCGAGAATAGAGTATGTATTCCTTTTTCGTGCTGAATGGAGAACATGGGACGTTGAAATACCTCGACGTTATATGGGGGTTTATGCAGTGGACGTCGTCGTGGTTGCCGTCGAGCACACGCAGGCGGCACGTGTCACGATCATCATCTCTTGCACGGTCCCACCACGTCGTTGCCCAAAATTTCTTCGGCTTACTCATCTAAGGACAGGAATCCAACCACCAGCGACTTGAGATTCTGACCCGCAGCCTCTCGTCGCTCATTTCGTGGACATCGACCGACCTTGGGGCCTGAGGCCGAAACGTGAGGCGTCTACGTGGTATCGACGGACGGACGACTTCAGTTCTATCCGATTTCGAGGTTTACTCGCTCGTCTGGATGGCCCGTTGAGCTTTCGGAGAGGGTGAGGAAGCGACACAGGTGTCTGAGGCGAGAACGCCAGCAACTTGTGACGGAGATGGTTGGGGATCGTGCTTGGGCGTGTTGGTCATCGAGGACGATGGAGTTCCATCGTGTGTGATCGTCCTTTCTATCTCAATTGCAATACACTAATCCGCATCCATCACTTCAAGCTGAATAGGAAGCTTCTCGTCGTTCTTATCCAACCTCATCGAGCCGAGTTTCGATTCTCCGTTGCCGGATCGTCCATCGTTCCTACCACGCCCATCAAGGTATCTGCGATGATTCTGAAGAGACGCGAGTCTGAAACGAGAACGCCTGGATGCAGGAATGGGGTTGGGGTATGTTGGTGGTTGCGGATGAAACTCTGTCGTGCGCAATCCTTCTCTCTCTCTCCTTCACGATTTACTGACTCAACCACTCGTCAAACTTCATCTATAACCAGGCTAAGTGACATGAAAGCCTTGGATATTGGCCGCCAGAGGCTCAACCCTCTGCCTCTCTCGGTCGCCGCACCTCTTACCTTCGATCCTTTCACCCGTACCAATCGACGGCCAGTTCCCATGATGAACGAGCGGCCATCCTTTCTTCAACTCCATTCTGCTATCTATCATCTCGTCTCCTCGCTTTGGTCAAGATATGTGGAAGTGACGAGGTCGTGAATCGTCAAAGCTCAAATCTCAAACGATTTCTCCGCCAAGATTCGATGGAAGGAAGATAGGCTTGATTCCTCGTGCCTGCGGGCGAGCTCAGTTCGGAAACGACGATGGGGCTGCATCCTCGACGAGAGATGCTGCTGACGAGGCTGTATCATCCACATCCTCTCGGACGATTTATCCCAATCGCGTCTGCAGGGCAGGGACCCGACGGAGAATGCCCTGTGAGTCGGCGATGGGTGAAATTTGCTGGGATGACTGTCGTTCAAGCGCACACGCTGCGAGGCATCAATTTCGTCTCTTCCACCACACATCCACCCTGAACTCTCCATCTCCTTTGCGACGTCGTCGACTTCGTGCCATTTCTTCAGCCGCTTTCTTCAAAAGGACCCTCATCACTCTCGAACTCTCGATTTCGACTTTTAAACGAACAGAACGCTCTAACCGGACGGATGCCCTTCAACTGGTCACGGTTGTTTTCCTCCAGATCTCATTCTCCCGTCTCGTCAAGACAACATCTGGTATTTCTCGAAGACCTATACGGTGATATATTACGCGAGCTGCTGCATCTATCTATGGCGCTTCCGGGAACGATGTAAAGGCTCAGGTGGGTCTTGGATATGACCGTGGTGCGTAACCATGTTTTCCACTCCGTTCGCTATTTACTTACTCTAATTTCTATGTAGGCTCCGTGTCTTACTCTCTAGCACGCTTCACGAATCTTAGCGGTCTGAAGTGTTTGGAAGCCGACGGCGCGCGTCCTCGCTCTTACGTCATTCCTGCCATTCGCGTTTGCATTAAAAACGCTCGTCCAACCCGTATTCTGGATCGCTGTCGCGCCCGCTCCAATCTGAAAGCACCTCGCAAGAATCTCTAATTTACGCCATCTCGGGAGGGTATGTCTCCGTATTGTACTCCTGAGGCTCGTTCGCGAGACTTGATTCAAGTAAGGCGAGAGAGGTGAGTGATCTAGATCATCATCTCGATGTCGAGTTCACGGGGATTCTGATACCTTCCTACGATCTACAGCCCACTATCTTCTCGACATCGAGATTATCCTCGACGTTTCCTGCGTCTACTTCTGCCTTCATCAGTCGACGTTCAATTTCGGACTTCGAGACGCGGTCATAGACACAAGTCGCACCAGTCTCTAAACGACGTTCTTGGAGGATTGATAGGAGGTATTGATCCCGCACCTTCTCGGAGCATTTCGTTGCCAATAACGAATAACGACGATGATATTCAGATCCCGCTTTTGGAGGATGAATACATCCAGTCCATCTTCGTCGCTCACTGCGATCGACTCACAAAACCTATAATCTTGATTTCTTGTAAGCGACAGGTGTCATTGGAGACCTGCTTCTCGATGTCTCGCTCGGTGAGCTCTCAAATACACGAGCAACATTTTGAAACGAAAGTCAAGATGCAATCGGCTTAGAAATGCATTCGAAGCACGCAAGTTCAAGCCTGGCTTTCCTTCAATCGCGTCTGCATCCGCGGCATGCGGCAAAGTTTTAATACTTCGGAGAATCGATTCGAGAGACGATGGCCCACGACTGGCGAGCTACTAGTTCGCGGTCAATTGCGCGCATATTGCCCTCGATCGATGATTGTTCCACTAATCTCGGATCGCGGTATAGAATTCAGGTAAGGTTACGATAAATCCCATACACCACCGTAGACTGGATTCCTAATTTCTAATGATTTCGGCTTACCGCAGTTTGCGTTCGCGCTTGACTAAAATGCGCAATTCGAACATCGAGCGAATTACAACGTAGCAAAACACACGACGTAATGTACACGAAATCGGGTCGAACAAATAGTGCGAGAGCAAAGCGAAAAAAAAACCCCATTCTAGAGTCAACATACAAATCCACGTCCAACGGACTAAGCTTACGAGAACCAATCCAAAGAGTCGGCAAACCCACCTCGGTGTATATGTTTCTCTCTCCAATGCAAAGCTCCAGTTGGGTCTCTCTTTTTCCCTCAGATTTGCACCAGGATAAGTACTTCAAATCTTTGAGGAGCGTCTATTCGTAAGCTTTGTAAGCTCGTAACATCCTCGTCATATGTACATTGTAGGTACGTACGTCACGAAGGATGCTCCGTCCTCGACGAAATCAGTGACGTTGGAGTATACAACCTGTACAAAAAACGACCCGATTCAAATGAAGCGAACAAGAACACTACAGCTGAAGACGGATAATTCTCTTTGGCACCCCGGTTGCGTGACCCAACCCCCCTCAATTTGCGTGACCGTCACACAATTGTAAAATATTTCCTAAGCGAGGAATCAAATTTGTCGGAGTTCAATAAAAAGTTTCGGAGTTTAAATTATTTTCTTATCTAATCACACAAGCCGTGCCGTCTGAGTTCGAAAATTTTGCATTGTCGAGCATGTCAAAATCAATTATATACAAAATGATACAGAAAATATACAAAAATTCGAGTGCTATATACGAGAGCAATATACAAAGCTACGAGAGTAAAAGTACATTATACCATAATACCAGTACGGCCCCCCTACCACGCCTTGAGCCATTCCGTTGCGGACTCGCGATGGAACACCTCGAGCCTCCTTGTAAGTGGGTGCGCCGTGGTTGCCCCGCGAAGAAGCTTTCGCCACGCATTCTGGCTTCGCCATCCTGGCCCCCCATGCCGAATACTCAGGAGATGAGCGACGAACCATTCCTCGTTAAGGGGAGTCCAAACGCTGGATAACAGCGTGGTCCCTTCGGCAGTGTTGGGGTGAGGGAAGTAAGACATGCGCGCCAGCGACGCGTTCGGGTTAGGATCGTCGACTCGAGCCAGACCGATGACGATGGCCAATTCTGCCGGTGTGAGAGGCTCTTCG
>KQ086407.1:0-10946 GCA_001020605.1 Schizopora paradoxa
ACGGGGTTCGCATGCTCGAAGACGCGGACGGGAGGTTGGCGCAGACGGGAATGAGCACGCCGCGACGTAGCTCGCCCGCGTTTGATACGTCGCGTCGACGTACTGGCGGACACGACACGGCGGTCACCAGCTTTGCAAACGTCCCGTCGACGTCTTCAGACGCATGGCCATGCACGTCGATCGAAAGAGGAGGTTGGGCGGTGTGCAGGGCGATGATGACAAGCTGGAGTTGGGAAGACGAGGATGCGAGTGGTGCGGCGCTTTGAGGACGGCATGCGCGACCGTTGGCTGGCCGGTTCGCCAGCTCTCGATTCATACCGTCAAGGTATGCGTCGTTTGGTCAGGGCGGGGCTCTCGATGTATGCATGGCGTGCGTACGAGCAGAAGCAAAGGACAACTGCATCGAATGGTAAGTACGGCATCATCCAAATATCAATATAAATTTGTACTCACTGTCGTTAGCGTTCAGACTTGATAGCCCCGCTCTGGAGCTTTCGAAACATACCGTCAAAGCTTGCCTACGACCGACGGAGTAGATCTAATGTGGAATCGCAAGGTAAGCGTCACGAGAATGAAAGAAATCGAAATCGAAATCACTCACCACGCACATCAACAATGGCAGGTGTTAGTTTAGCAACATGATCGGCACCTCTCGCTCTCTCTGCGCAAGCACAACCGTAAGATCAGCGTCAAATAAACGACATCGAAAGAAGAAAACTCACCGGCTTGGCATGTCCAGCACATGTCATACACCCAGCTCCTGTGTCGCCAGATTTTGATGTGTGCCGTCGACGGCGGTGACTTCAACGGCGTTCAAAGATCTCGCGATCCACTCTACTTCGCTCGCTGAGAGCTCTCGATATCGCTACCCGACACACCCTCGTCTCGCGAGCTTTCTATACGTCTCGTCGAGACGTATCTACGCCGTCACAATTACAAGGTCAGTTTCTAATGTCTCTACAAAAACAATAATGAAATAACTTACGAAGGAAGCTGCATGCATGAATGGATTGCAAAATGACACCCCGCGTCTGCAGCTTTCAAAGTATACCGTTAACGCTTGGAGAGGCGACGGCGATACATCTGCGCAGCTAGCTTCGAACCCAAGGTAAGTGTCATGTCAAATACATCGAGAAGAAATTACTCACCGATCATCTCGACGCGCAATTGATCCTCCCGCCCCGTCAGCTCTCGATTCATGCCGCCAAGTCTCCCCTCTCCCCTCGCGCAAACTGGAAGCACCGGGACAGCTACGCAAGCGTTCTCGTACCGCCTGCTTGTGAGGCCTGGCGACGCAGTTCGCGCGCTGTCGATATATACCGTCAACGCCTTGATGGGCGACGCTGACGCTACGACGTTTTGCGCACAAATGAGCTTGGCCGCGAGCTCTCAATCCATGTCGTCAAGACGTGCGCCGCCTTGCGCCGTTCGCTCCCGTCTGATCGCGAACATCTCTATTTTGCAACATCAGTCGTAAGCCGTTTAGCTTTGTAGTTAGAAACTTACCGCCGAGTTCAAGGCTGCTCTCCAGCAGCTTCTTGCATGTCCCCCTGCGCGCCTTCTCTCCCGCCGTGACTGGCAGTGCACGTCCATACTGCTCGCGATATGTACCGTCGTCGCAAAAGCTGTCGATGGCAGGAGGTCAGTCTCAACGTCGAAAGAATCACAATCAAAGTACTCACCATGATTAACCGGTGCGCACAAACGCAACGGCGCCTCGACAATCGAGCAGAACGGCACACTTGCAGTCCTCGAAACGTCTCGTCGACGTGGTCTCGTTCAAGCACACTACGAAAATGCGCAAGGTGAGTTACGTTCATTCGAAATTCGAGTTAAGTTAACTCACTATTGTGCACATGGAGTATGCACCTGCGCGCAAACACTAGTCCATGAGCTTGCCCCAACATCGAGCGTACGCGTCACTTCGGAAATATCTGCCAAAGATGTAAGTAAAAATTTCGACGGGTCATACAGTTAATGTTAGTACTGTTACATACCAGGAGCCTGAGGAATGGAGCTGGCATGCTCCCCGACTACATACTCGCTGCGAAGATGTCTTCCTACGCCGTGTTCAACCTGCAAAAAGCACTGGTAAGTCCTTGAACTCGGAGGGTCAAAGGAAGAGAGAAAATCTCACCTCAGGACAAAGCTCGCCTTGGTGCTCGAGGAATCAGTGCTGTGTTGGTGAAGTGGATGTGAGGGGATGGGATGGGATGAGGATGGGATGAGGAATGGTTCGTCGACACTGAAGTACTTCAGTGTTGATGAGGTGAGATAGAAAGAAAAAAATGTACTTAGCCGTAGGGATGCCGCACCATAATTCAATCCGTTTTGGGCTTGGTCTCACTCAGGGTCTCTCGCTTCGCTGCCTTTCTCTTTCTGACGGAACGCTTCGCTTCGCTTATTTGCAGCTTCTGAGAATGATGCCGGCTAACTGGCCTTTTGGTTCACACAAGAGAAAAGAAATTTGCAGGCAGAAATTCATCACACTGGGTAGTACTGCTGAAGGAGATTCAAAGCTCTCTCCTCCTGCGCTTTGTGCTATGTTTTTTCTGCAGAAAAAATGGGAAGGGGAACTGGATGGCAACCAAGCCCGATCAAATTGTCCGGAAATGGTCTGGTTCCTGCGATAAGCGAGGCAGGCGGTGCTTCGCCGCCTCGCCCCCGCAGGCCAATAGGAATTTTTATTCAGACATCGGCTGTGGCGATCGGGTAAAGATCACCCACCTAATTTCCCTTCCTCCGCCGCCAGAGCCTGCAACTGTAAGCTACTGGAAAATGCCAGAAAGCCTACTGTACGATTTCGACCAATTCGTCAGTCACGGGTCACAGAGCCCTCTGACGAAACGAAAATTGCCCGTTTGTCACGGGTCACAGGCCGTCCTGACGACAGCAAAATGCGGTCACAGACACCTTTGGGGTCAAATTTTCGGTCGCGCCGCTTCGCGGCGCCGAAATACCCCCCAGCGTCACACCAAGTCGGGCACACTGACGAAGTGACGAAACCAATTTTTTCGTCACAGTCACAAGTGCCTGACGAATTGGTCGAAATGATACAGTATTCTCCCTCTTATGCGTGTTTTGAGAGCCAAAAAAATGTTGATAAAATTGAGAAAGAGCTGTTCTGTATATTCTGGGGGATACTCTCGAAGAGCGAGATGGTCGTAACTCGCAGAGTTCGACAGCGAGCGACAATGCTGCTGGCAGCGTCGCACCGGAAATTGCCGGGAAAGCGGTGCTCATGCACTTGACGCGTCGCGACGCGCCAATTAGTCGCGTCTCTCTTTCCTTTGGACCACCACTGCCACCCCCACAGGCCCTCGAGAACGACAAGCAAGGCAAAAGTCTAAAGGTTAAGTAGTTATCTTATCTAGACGGATAGCACTCACGATCTCGGTGCGTCATTTGGACGCATACCGCTGACTTCGAAGACTCGCTTGAGCGACAGTGCCGCTTGCATATTTGGTGAGTGTTTTTATTGTATTTCCTTTCGTACGATCTCAGGTGAAAGCTGCAATACCCGGCGGTATTGCCCTTCATCTTTCGAAATAGGATTGCAGTGTAGCTATTCTCCGTCTCGCTGCATGACACCGCTTCTTTCAAAATTTTTCAAGATCCTTTTCGAACTAGGTATTCAACTTCAATCCTCGTTCGCTACGCTGCTGTGTGCTCATCGGCGGGAGATACGAAAGCAAAAAAACTTAGCGCTGTGTACAAGAAGCTCAGTCGCCCCTAGCGTCATTGAAAATCTAGCATCAAGGTGAGAGTTTGCATTTTCTAGGCAACCGGGGACGGCGGCGTTGCGGGAGATGCGCAAGGAAAAAAAAAGTTCACTCGTTTCATTCTCTCCGCCGTGCCTTCCAGGTCTCATGCAAGCACGGTCAACTGCATCTTGCAATTTGCTAGCTCATCGGTGGTTCCTGACCATGCCCAGCAACGGGTTTAGCGAGAAGGCACTAGTGCGAATGCAGCAAGCGAGTGTGCCGCTTCCTTCGCGTAGATCGTGCGGCAGCGCTTCCGCTGTTCGTTTGTGTGTCCACCCGTTCAACTTCAACCATTTCTACTTTCTTTCTCAATCTTCCAACTTTTTTTCTTGCTTTTAGCGTCGTTTCAGCGCGAACATGCGCTTTTTGGAAGGCTCTGAAGGCCCCGAACTTTCAGAGACGCAGCGCACGGACCACAAATTTCCAGCATAAAAGGAGGGAGGGTTTCGAGCATCCTCCTCAGCTCTCTGAGTTAGTTATTTCTCCCCCTCTCCTCTCTCCCTTCTCTCCTCACCGTCATCGATGCTCTTCTCATCTCGCTCGCCGTGACGAGACCACGTCTCTCCATGCCTCTGCATTTCTCCGTACGCTCGCGATCATGATGCTGACGGCGCATAATTCCGATCAGAAGCCAGGTGAGCAGTACTTCTTCAGTTTGCTCTCCGAATTTCTGACTGAACTATAGATTCATAGACTTAGCTTCGCGAGCAACGGATGTCGATTTGGTTAGTCTCTTTCGCTGTGAATTTTGTTTCTCTGATGTCATTGACTTCGCCTTTGAACTTTGAACACCTAGCTACGCCACACTCAGCTTTACGAGCTCTTCGTTTGGTCAAAATCCTCGTTGCAGTTCATTGAAGACTATCTGTTAGATATGACGTAGTCAAGGTACGCTTCTTTCAAACCTTTTGATCCGCCATAGACGTCTCTTCCAGCAGTTTGAGCGTCGTGTCATGGCATAGAGATTCGACATTGTACGTCGATCAATTTTTTTTATCTTTCCGTGCGTTGAGATCTCATTTGTTTGGCCCGAAATCTAGGTGAACGTGAGTACAGAGCTCTTACCTTACGACGCAAATCTAGCTGAGGTACGTATACCTTTTTACTGGTGCGTGTTTGACGTCTGACGAAACCCGCCGAACAGTTTTATTTACCCTTTTGTAAGTTTTTCAGCGCCACGTAGGATTTCTCTTTCTCGAGCTTCGTACAACGGCGCGTCGACGTTCACCGCTTCGAACTTGGTGATCTAAAAGACATGGTGAGTTTGTTCTAATCGACTTTTGCGCGGTTTACTGACATCTGTGATTTTGGCCATAGTGAAGGATGTAGTAGGGGACGTGCAAGGTGAGCTCTTTTCGATACACTTTTAGGTGACATGCTTACTTACATTTTACTCGTCTAGATTCCACTTACCTCGCTGATCGCCCGAAGCATTTGTGAGCGAACGTCGCACCTCTAGTGCTCGCCCCACGAGTTCTTGAAGGTCAGCAAAGTGGTCATTTGTTTATAACCTGATAACTCACGCACTTTAGCATTTCGGTTCCCGCTCTCACCGCGAGCTGTTTCGAGATTGAGCTCGACGACGCTTGGGCAATTCAATTTGTAGGTCACAAATTTGCTTGACAAGTAATTTAGCACGCGCTCACCAGTTTTCAGTGGGGACAGCGCACAATACTACTCCGGAGTCCCCTCGCCTCATCACCCTGACTCTCCATTTCCCTACCTTCTCTACCGCGACTTCGCGACGTAGAGAAGGCACCTCGTCGTAACCTTCTCCGCAGACGGCACGAGCACACGCAGCAAGCTGACTGCCCCCCAGTACCTTCTTGGGTAGAGAGAATCTGACACCGCACCAGCGAGAGGCTGCGGCCACCTCGCTGGTGTGTAGAACTGCTCTCCGGGACCCTCGAAGAACTGGTGTGTGTGGTAGGCAGCGAGCTGTCGTCGTTGTTGTTGTGCGGATGCCTGAGCGGAAGACGAGGTGCTGGGACGCTGCAAGCAAGCGCTCGTTCGATGTGTACGGAAGGTGAATGGGATGTTGAACGGAGAGCCTGGAAGAGTGTGGACCGCGTTCTACGCGTTGAACTACTTTTCGAAAGCTCTCTGGACCGTCTTGTTTGCTTGGCGTTGCATTGGACTTGCGAGCTTGCGGTCTCGACTCTCTCGCCCGTACTTCCTGCAATAGCCCGAGATTTCCTTCTTGCACTGGCTACGCAGGAACTTACGGACTTCTGGGATTTGGACACGCGTCAGCGTAGCTCGTGCCTGCGAAGCGATGCTATTTTCTAAAATTCCATGGACTCTGGATCTCGTAACCTCAACCTCGAAGGTTCCTCACCCCGAATTCTCGACGACATCATTCCTCGCGTTCTCCGTACCTCCCTGCCGTCGGTCCAGGCCCTCGCAACCGTCGTCGAATGACAGCCGCCCGTCCCTCCAGCGTCACATACTTCATTCTTTCGCCAACACACCGCACCGAATTCCACTCGTCGTTCACGTCACCTGGAGATCAGGAAACGCGTACAGCTCGTAGCACGCCATCCTTTCTTCACGTCGCGTAAACGGCACCTGGCATGGATAGATCATTAGCAAGATCTCGATGATTTCAAGCGAGGCTGCTCACCAACTCACCCTCCCGCATTCGAGACATCATATCTCGCGATCCGCTTCAAATACCCGCCCAAAAATTCACGCGCTGATGGTTTCGACACCTCCGAACACGCTGCACCAGTCGAATTCGTCGCAGATCCCGCCATCCGTTGTCTTTGCCTGGGAGACGTTGTATGCGCTCTGATTCGATTTGGCGCGCCGTCCGGGATGCTGGCCTGTCGAAAACGCGTGCGTTCTGCAGCGCAGGCTCTCGCCTCGACAATATCCGAAGGGCGCCTGGCGCGCATCACCCGTTACCGAAATATGTGCTCAGGAAGTCGGCGGGGACTTACCTGCCAGACTTCGAGAGCACATATCTCGCGAGCCACTTCCCCCTCCGCTTTCCCATTTCGCACGCATGCACTTCATACGTCTCCGAGCACGCTACACTGGTCGGGCACGTCGAAGGTTCCGTCGTTCGTCGTCCTTGGCGGGAGGTCGATGTATGCGCGCCGACTTCACTCGACGCGTCTCCCTGGGTGCCAGAACGCCAAAACCGCGTGCATTTGCACGGCATGCATATCGTTTCGATGTTGCGTGAACGGCACTTGGAGGGGATCGAGTGTTAGCGAGATATGAGCACGAGAAGTTGATGCTACTCACCGACCATACTTCGTGCTGCCATAACTCACGAACCGCTTTGCCCCCCAACCTCCCACTTGACACACAGGTGCATTCCATCTCTGCGAATACGCTGCACGTGTCGGGCGTGCTGAGGGTGACGTCGTCCGCTGGGTTCGAGAGGGCCTAGATGTGTGCGCTGCGAGGCGACCCGGCGTGTCTCCCCGGGTCGCCAGGATGTCGAAAATGTGGGCCCTTAGTGCCCAGATATCCCATCTCGACGCTGTGTAAGCCGTACCTGGGGTGGATCACGCGTTAGCGAGGTACGAGCGTCGCAAGTTGGGGGTGCTCACCAGCAAAAATTCGACCCCTCGTTTCTCGTCGACGACGACTCCTCCCATCTTCTCGTCGCACATGCGAGTGCTTGGGACCTTTGAGAGCACGGGGCACGGGTCGCGCACGGTGCCAGTGACGTTGTTCGTCGGGAACGGTGGGCGCCGTCGTCGGAAGTTGAGATCTTTGAGACGGCGACGGCGAGGACTCGTGAGCGGCTGGGGTCGAACGACGGCGGGCAGCGCTTCTCTGGCAGCACGTCTCGATGGTGTGTAAGCGTCAAAGGGTCCGGTGACGTGGTTGTTGAATTATCGTTGGTCGAAGTTGGAGGGCGGGAGATGGATGGCGGCGAGGTCGGATTTTCAAACCGCCGTAGACGCGATTGCGACGTCTGCGCTGGGTGAAGGAGATGGTTTCGAACGTCGCACAACTTGAATGGAGGCGCTAGCGTAACTGTAGCGACGGGAAAATGAGTTTGAGTGTGCGGCTATGAAGAGTGGAGGGAGGACACGCACCTTGCTCGACGACGAACCAGAACCTCCAGACCACGCCAGGTACGTGTTCCAACGTTGCTAACCGTCCACCATCATTTCCCAACCACCCTGACTCCTCTCCCTCTCCTCGAAATTCCGTCGCGTCTGTGCGTGCTGTTGGTGAGGTTGGGGCGTTGGGTGCTGAGGTCGGAGCCGGTGAGGTGCATGGGTCGAGGCTGTTTGCGACGCGTTCTCATCGCGTTGGGGGAGTGCTTGCGTTGGCGTGATAGCAGGTAGTTGACGAGAGTCGGCGGTGTGGGATGGTTGAGTTGGCGAGGGCGGATGGAGGAGGTGAAGATGGTGGGTGGTCGGAAGCGAGAGGCGTGGACTTTGCCATGGACAGCGCGGCGACTTCACCATTGCCTTCCGGCTTGGCACCCAAACATCATCGCAGCAGCCACGTTCGCTTTCAAACGGAACAGATTATGGTCGGTGAGCGAAAGTTTCGAGACCAAACCAGACCGAACTGAAACGAATGAAACACTAAAAGTGTAATTTTACGCCGCGAATCGTCGTTCTTCTTCAGCTCTTCATGCTGAGTTCCCTCCTCTTTTCCATTCCAATTTCATGCCACCTGATTTCTCATCCCATTATCTGCTCTTACTATCAAATCATTCGAGCGCATTCACTGATGCGTATTCATCAGATACCTACTTTCATCGACCGGATACTTCAACAAATCGCCGTCTCTAAAGCCGGAGAACTTGCCTCTGAACGAAACAACGAAGACTATTGTCGATGGACTCGCGGCCGCTCATCGAGCTTATGGAAATAAGGAGTACATATGTTTTTTGTATTCCGCGGGTCCCTTCTGACGAAAAATTTGATAGCGCATACATCCTCTTTGTTGTTCAAGATAACGAAAGAAACGTCTTCGATCAACGGTGGCTCGAGTATGGCCTCCTAGAAAAGTATGATTCCCAACCCCCTTTCTCTTCGACCATTCTGATTATTTCATTTCTTCGTTAGTCACTCAATTCGAACGATCCGCCAATCACTCACTGCACTGCAGTCCTCCGCCTCGCTATCCAAATCTCGCGCTCTCCTCATCAACTCTCCGCTGCACTCTGACAACCCGCTCGAGATATCGACGATTTACTTCCGCGCGACGTACACCCCGACGGACTTCCCGACTGTCCAGCACTGGGAGACGCGTATCCTCTTACAACGTTCAAGGGCCATCAACTGCCCCTCGTTGCCTCTCCAGCTCGCAGGCGGGAAGAAAGTGCAGCAGGTGCTCACGCAACCAGGCGTCCTCGAAGATTTCCTCCTCAGCGAGTGCCGAGGACCCGAGAGATTCACGGAGGAAGACGTAAGAATTGTCAGAGAGAGCTGGGTGGAGATGTGGGGACTCGACGATGTTGCAAGCGCGGAAAGCGGCGGGGAGGACGGCGTGCAAAGGGCGCTTGCGCGTGCGGAGAAGCTTGTGTTGAAGCCTCAGAGAGAGGGCGGCGGGAATAACGTCTACCGCTCGTCGATCCCCGCGTTTTTGGAGACGTTGCTGAAGGAGGAGAGGGCGGCGTGGATCGCGATGCAGCTTATCGAGCCGCCGAAGGGCGTTGGGAATTATTTGGTCCGTGCGGGAGGAGGGAGTGGAGGTGCGGAGGGGGGAGCGCACAAGGCGGATGTCGTTAGTGAGTTGGGGATGTTTGGATGGGCGCTGTTCGGCGAGGGTAAAGTGAAGGAGACGGAGAGCGGTGGGTGGCTTGTGAGGACGAAGGGACGAGAGAGCGATGAAGGCGGCGTCGCTGTCGGATTTTCTGTCCTTGACTCTGTCTTGTTAGTAGACTGAAGATAAATAAGTATTACCTTCAATGATTCGATCTCGTGTCAAAGAAATTGGATTGCGCTATAAAATGGTGAAATTGTATAATGATAACGTATGATGCAGGTTTGTAAGTAGTACAACGTGATTGGACAGCAAAATGAAACGACACTTAGAAAGAGATAAAATATCCACATCCCCAACGAACCGAGCAAAGTCCTCTAGACCTTCAATTCCCAGCTAACACCACACCCACAGCCGCTCCCTTTGGCCTGAGGGTTTTCAGCGATGCGGAATGAGCTTCCGATGAGTTCCGTGGCGAAGTCGAGCGTCGAGCCCTTGACGAGGGGCATGGAGATGGCGTCTATGTAGATGTTGGAGGGTTTGAGAGAGGGGTGTTCGAAGTGGCTGCGAAGGATGTTAGAAGCGATTCGTAATGGCTGGAAGGTAGAGAGGACGCACTAATCATCTAACTCCCTTTTCGATGTCAATTCCATTCGGTATTGGTATCCGTGACACCCTCCAGATTCTACGACGATCCGGAGAGCGGTGTTTGGGTTGTTATCCCTGCCTGAGATGGCTTGGAGTTGCTGAAAATATCATATAGCAACGTTCAACGAAACGATAATATTGTCAATGAATTGTAGTACGCACCTGAGCAGCAGCATCCGTCATCTGGAACGTCGCTTCATGCACCGGAAGCACTTCAGCCTCTATCTCAGCCTCTTGCAAGTCTCGCTCTGACGGGGAGTGTAGTAATCGGGAGCTCCGCGTTGACTTGGGCCCTGCTTGTTGACGAGAGCTGTGGTCCGCGAGGGCGCTCGCACCCCGGACGATTGACGAGCTGAACGCTCTTCTTGAATTCAAGTTGTCTGGAGGCGAAGACGCCTTGATGTTTGCAATACCCTTGAGACATTGCTGTCTTGAAGCTGAAGACCGTACGAATGCTCGTAAGGGTACAAGGGTCGATTGTCGTGGTAGTGGCATGATGACAAGGCGCGACGAGCAATTGGACCGCAGACGCTGTCGACGCCGAGCGTGGCCGTGGCGACAACGCAGAGTTGCTAACCAACCCCGACGAGCAGCGAACATGGTGCTGTTCTTCACTTCGACGAGAGCTGTGGGTGAAGTCGCTTTCACTTGTGGCGTTCGCTTCTTTGATCGTCCCTTGCATATCCCAAACATAGTTATTTCATTCTCTAGATACAGTAATACATAGGTTGCATACTTCCAAAAAAGGGTTAGCGCGGTGAAAAGTTGACAACTTCACCGTTTTTCTAAGAGCTTTTGCGACGTGGTCGAGCAGAGGTTCCCCCTCCTGGAACCAATGCTCGACCGCAG
>KQ086408.1:0-10937 GCA_001020605.1 Schizopora paradoxa
GTATAATTCAATCAGGGAAACCAGATAATTGTATCGATGGCTTGTAATTGGAATTAAAGCAGCTCTTCCTAAAGATATCTAGATGCTAGACCGGAATGTTACTCGGCAGGGGAACTAGAGTCTAAAAGAACAGGGTCTTGCGCCTATAAGAATAAAGTTGAGCAGGATATCCCGGTGCCTAGAGCTTTAATGCAAATGGGTTAGCAATTACTTTCAGGGAGGAAACTCAACCTGTAAGGGTTAGTAGAAAATCTACTAGCAAGGGATACCACTCTTGCAAGGTTTAGCTGCTGAGAGCTGTGGGCAGGGCCACTGAGTTCACTCTGGGGGTGATCAAGTATGTATGGGTGATAAGATGATTGTTATTCTGCAATCTCTGAGCTGGCCTTATATACATGTCTACTAGACCGTGAGAAAGTATTCTATGACTCATTCTTGAGTCAGAGAATAGAGGAAATCTTCTGGAGTCATTCCACAGTTCCTGTGAGTCATACATTCTATTTGTGACTCAGGCTAAGTACTTGTGCAGTTTATGACTCATTCTAGCCATGGAAACTTGCCTTGACTCATTTCAAAGTCCAAGTACTTTGGGAACTTCAATACCAAGTCATAATGAATGTTACAACTTCAGTATTATTTGTGGTGACTCTGCAGAATATACAAGATAAAATAAACTAATCTTACAGCAGTCACTGAGTACAGTCGATCGATCCGGCAAGTCCAATAGTATGCCAATACAGACGCATATATACAGAATAAATGAATGCTAACCTTTCCCTTAGTCGATGCTCTTGTACTCGGTTAGCTAATAAATTGCCTTACTAGGAGACTTAGTCAGAAAAATAGAAAGAGCGAAGGTAAATCCCTTACAACAATCCCCCCAGTCTCGTAGTGAGGCTGGCGACCTAATCGTCGAGTTCGATTCCCTGTGCACGAGGGAAGTTCAATTCTTGACGAATGACGCGCGTAGGTACGGGCATGACGGATGCGCTTGGGTGAGGCGTAGGCTTGCGCTCAACGATCCGCTTCAGTCTACGAGGGTCTTGAGTTTTAGTGCTTCGAAGTTCGATGTCGAGTTTAGAAGGTACGTACGGAATGCTCTTGATTTCTCGAGGCATGAGTCGTTGACGTCCCTCCTCGCGCTCATTGCTTCCCAAACGTCCTACGACTTCGCCATCCGCGTTCCTCTTCTTCGCGCGAAAGGTCTTGCGTCCGCGAGAAGGATCCGGGACGATATCTTCGATGTCCGGAAGAGCATCGCCACGCGGGGCAGTGTCGATCGTGGTCTGTGGCTGTGCGCATATAGCCAGGTCTGCAGATCCAGACGCGTCAGAGTTGTTGGGACCGACATATTGATATTCGAAGGCGTTGGAAACCGAATCGTTTTCGTTAGCATAAGGGGGTACCGGTAGAATAATTCGGTACGAACCTTTCTTTCCATCGTCGACGCTCATCTCCTCTTCTCCTGTCATTCCGTAAAGATCCTCCAACCGTTTGACCGGATCCTCCTCGTCAATCGTTTCTTCGAGGGACGTGCGTTCCTTCTCCTCGTCTGTAGAAACGGGAAGGAGTCCCGGCATGCTCCCATGCGAGCTCGGCGTCCCAGCAGGAACGTGGAATTGAGCGTGCCCGGTGTAAGCCATGACGGTGTGGACGGGTGTCGGCGGAATGGGCTGGACGGGCGTGAATGTCGCGATCTGCGGGAAGGATAGGAGCTTTTTAGGCGGAATGTAGGGAGTCGGCTTCGCGTTGAGAAATTTGAAGGCGGAAGGGAGAGGGAGAGGCTCGTGTTTAAGAGTCGAGGCGCCTCCAGGCACGGTTGGCGTTGTCTCGGAGTTCTCAGTCCTCTTCGGTGCTCCGCCGGTGCGTTTGCCGATGCGCGTGGATAGCCAAGGTACAGTCTTAGTCTTGCGCGAAGATTCGGCGTTGTTCTGGTAAGTTTCATCACAGTTAGCATCGTCGTAGCTATCCATGTCGAATATACTTACTTGGTTCTTCGAATTTGACTCGTCTTTCGAATTCTTGGGAGCCGAGGTCTTGAGCGCGGGCTTGCGAGTTGGCTTGATGATGCGCAGAGGCGGAGGGACTCTGGGCCCGTTCTCGTAGAGCTCGCGTAAGTGGCTAGCCCAAGTTGGCGCCTTGAGGCCGTCGTTGATCACTGGTTCTTCAGGCGAAACGCCTTTCTCTGCGACCTCTGCAGCGCGGAAGGTGAGTTTGAGTTTCTTTGGTAGCCTTTGTTTAGACTCACCCTGACGCCAACGTTCGATGTCAGCTCGTTTCTCTTCAGTCAGTGGTCGATAGTCGAGCGTGCCAACGAGAAGTGAAGGGTTGATGGCGTCGATGTGTCCTCCGGGTGCCTCTGAGTTCTCAAGAACGCTGTCGTCGTCTGAGATCGCAAAGTTAAGTTGGCTTCGAGTATTCTCAAGCTCGGATAACACACCTTGCGCCCTTTTCTTTCCTTTCCTTGCTAACTTCGGCATGGCGTCCAAGTTCGGTGCACGGATGGTCGAAGGCGTAGAGTCGGAGGCGTATTCGTACTCGACGGGGCCACTCTCGATCACCGAAGGCTGCGTGCTAGCAGGGTACTCGAGTTCGGAAAGCACTGGAGCAAGAGGCTCGACAGGTGCTGCGACGGTGGTGGTAGGAAGCAGGAAAGGATCTGCTGGGTTGTATGGCGTGGGCGCTGGTACAGGCACGGGCGCTTGGACTGCTTCCGTCGCGACGCCATGATCGTACGGCGATGGAATAACCGGAGGAGGAGGTGCGTGGTACGTCGCCTTAAGTTCCTTAACTCCTCCCTCAGCTCGATAGGGCTTCCATCCCGCTGGCGGCTCCTGCGGTACTACGAACATCTCCGGAGGCACGTCGAGGTTGCGAATCTGGTGTACGGCAGCGTCAAGAAAAGCGTAAGCGTTCCTCATCGTCTGCTGGTGCTCGTCTAACGCTTTCTTGAGCTGTTCCAGGGAGCCCTTGACGTAGAGCTTGCTCGCCTGGTTCGTCCAGAATGCCTCAGTGTACGGAGGCAACGTCATGTTCAACGTCGCGATCTGCTCGGGGCGCAACGCGCAATACCACGTCTCATCCGGTGGAGTGCCTTGGTACATAGGTCCTTCGAATACTGACTTAACCGCCTTCTTGACAGCCGACTCTTCGTAGAACGAGGCGTGACGATAGGTGTCGTTGAACGTGAAGTCGCCGTCGCCGTGCGCGTCCAGGAAATCGGTGGAGAATGCGGCAAGCGAAGGGAGAGGCGCGAAGGTCTGTCCTTCGAAACATGGCTTGACGTTCGCCTGGCGCAGAGGCTCCTCTGGGTCACGATCATACGCGGCGCGCGTCGGGATGTTGAAGCAGAAGAAGTTGTGGATTCCGCTAGATGGATTGGCGGACATGGCGATGGGGAGATATTTCGAACTTTCGCGATTCCGCGAGGGGTTTTTATATCGTGCAGATTGCTGCGCGATTTTGAGGGTTCGTCCTTCAATTCCTGATCTTCGACTCATCTTCAAACTAATTTCTAGTCATCTGCTGCGAGTTCCCTTGCACCCTTGCCAAGTTTCCAGTTAGCTAAAATTTCTGGTGCGTTCTTCAAGTCATGTCGATCTAGCCATTGATCATCTGACGGTCCATATCCCTTAAATCTCACTCGATATTCACGGGTCGCGCGCTTTCCGGCTGTCCGTTTCATCCGTTCGCCAATGATCTCTTCTACCTCATATTCGGGCAGGGCCTCGAAATCTAATCGCGTTAGATTCTTTTTGCTGCGCTTGCCGAGCGCGTCTGGTGATGCGTGGTACCTCTCGAGGTGCGTGATGTTAATGACGGGATGCATCCTATAGGAGGCCGGCATCCGCAGTCGGTATGCGAGCGGTGAGACCTTCTCCATTATCTCGAACGGTCCGTCGTATTTGAGAAGGAGCTTCTTACCTTTACCTTTCAGGTTCTTCAACAGTTCGAGGCGATGTGGGTTGAAGACAACCAAGTCTCCTTCCTCAAACTCGAAGTCGAGTCGACCCTTGTTGTAGTGCGTTCGTTGGAACGACTGCGCTAAGGTAAGTGCGTCCCTTGCTTGTTGTCTCAGGGCGTCGAACTGTTCCTTGAATTCTAGGGAGGTCTCATTCTCGAGTTCGATCGACTGCGTGCCTTCGGCTCCCGGCTGCAATAGCACGTCATTGGTCTTGATCGCGTCGATCACTTCTTCGGACCCTGATCGGCGCTGCACCGCATTCGTTCCTTCAGGGTTAGCGTCGATCGTCAAACCGGTGCGTGGCTCGTAACCTCGTAGCAGAAATGCCGGACTGAATCCAGTGCTCGTTTGCACGCAGGAGTTATAGGCCAACTGTATTGGTCCCAATAATTCTGACCAATCGTTGCGCTCTGGTCCGATATATGCACGCAGTGCTATTTCGAGAATCTGGTTCATAATTTCGGTTTGTCCGTCCGCTTGAGGGTGGTGAGCTGTAGTCAGACCGCGTTTGATTCTCATTAACTGACAAAGTTCCTTCCAGAATGCTCCTGTCCACCTAGCGTCTCTGTCGCTAATCACTTGTCTTGGTAAGCCGTATTCGCACACAACGCGTTTGAAAATTAAATCGGCCGTTTCCTCCTCCTTTACCTTAGTAGTTGTAGGAATGAAAATTCCGTACTTCGTCAGTTTATCGACTACTACTAGGATATTGTCATAGCCATTGCTCTCGGGCAATTCTGGAATAAAATCCATGCTTATCACTTCGAACGGATGGCTAGGAATAGGAATCGGCTGTAATAATCCGTAAGGTGCGTGTTTCCTTGGCTTAGTTTTCTGACAAATATCACAGGTCTGCACGAATTTCTTGATGTCTCTCGACATCTTGGGCCAATAATAAGAGGAACTAATCTTATTATATGTTTTAGCGAACCCAGCATGACTAGCTTCAGTTATGCATTCGTGCGCTTCCGTGATGAGCGAAGTTCTGTTGCATTCAGGAACACAGAGCCGGGTTCCGCCAATAGAATCTTCGAAATAGCAGAGTCCGTTATCCGCAATATAATACTGAGGATATATAAAATAAGCCTTATCATTGGTTCTGAATGTTTTGAGCACTTTGCCAAAATATTCATCTTCCTCCTGCTTATTTCTTAAATCTTCGATATCCTCAGCAGCAATTACCGAAACGGAGCTGTACGAGACTGCTGCTTTATACGCGACACACTGAGTGTGATCTTCATTAAAAACATCAACACTAAATGTCTTGCTAGGTGCAGTGTGATTCAATTCTTGTAACACAGTCTGCCTGGTGATCATGAGCACTCTTGCTTCAAAATGCGGCTCAATTTCACTAAACATATCCTTCAGAGTTTCTTCTTCTCCTTCAAATACTAGTGGGACTGGAGTTGAATCATCACTTGCTGGACCATTTTGGTAAGGAACTCTTCTTCTTAGTCTTGAGATAGGATCCACATTGGAATGCACTCTGCCAGCTCTATGAACAATTTTGACAGATGGATAAGCTGAAAATATTGTTCCCCAGGTTAAGAGTCTTCTGTTGACATTTTGGTAAGTCTTAGCCCAAGTGAGAGCTGCATGGTCTGTGATAGCTATAACCTTTTCTCCTTCAATGTATGCTTGAAACTTGATGAGTCCTTCCTTGAGAGCTAATGCCTCTCTTTCGGTGGGAGAATAATTCTTTTCTGCAGTCTTCAAACTTCTAGACCAGTAAGCAATTACTCTTTCCACATGTACAACTGTATCTTCAAAGTTCTCTTCCCAATTTCCATTAGGAGGTACATCAGATTCTTCTTTAGTAACTTGAACAACTAGATTTGGAATTTCTTCCTGAGCATTAAATGCTTTCTCTAGTTTGTCATAAGTTCTAGTACCCTTGAGATCCTTTATGGCAATTGGTTGAACTTGCTGAAGTATAGCTGCTATCCCGTAGTCGCAAGCGTCGGTGTAAAGTCTGTATCCAATTCCAGGAATGGCATACGCGCGGACCGGCGCATTGGTTAAAACCAATTTGGATAATTCGAATGCTTCTTGCTGTAGAGTTCCCCATTCCCAAGGTTGATCCTTCTTGAGTAATTTGAATAGAGGGGCTACAATCCATGCATAGAAGGGAATGTAGGATGAGAAGTAAACCATCATTCCTAAAAATGTTTGAAGCTCATGTACATTTTTGGGTTCTACCAAGGTGACAATAGCATCTATTTTTTCCTTGTGAGTAGATAATCCTAGCCTTGATACCTTCTGCCCTAAGAGCTTGAGGGATCTATATCCTAAATTACACTTCTTGGGAGAAAGGGTAATTCCGGATCTGGCTATGGATTTAAATACTTGATCAAGGTGTATTAGATGATCATCAAATGTTTTGGAGAAAATGACAATGTCATCAATATACACAAGAGCAAATATCCATAGGAATGGAGCTAGCACACCTTGCATAACTCTTTGGAATACTGCAGGTCCATTTCGAAATCCAAATGGCATTCTGTTGAATTGGTAAAGACCTCTATGAGTTCTGAAGGCAGTCTTGTCCTTGTCCTCAGGTTTGATTTTTAGCTGAGTAAATCCTGCAAGTGCATCTAGAGTAGATAGCCACTGGGAACCAGTTAGAGCTTGTAGAATATCATCCTGCTTTGGTAAAGGAAATTCATCAGGTATAACCACATCATTTAATTTTCTGTAGTCAATTACCATCCTGGGCTTCCCATTCCTGTAGATAATAAATGCAGGGGCACCCCAAGGGCTCTTGGAGGGCTCAATAACTCCTAATTGAATCCAGGAGTCCATCTGCTCATCCATTACCTTCCTCTTTTCAGGAGAAGAACTTCCAAATGGAGGAAGAGAAATTGGTTGAGCATCAGGCTTGAGAGGAATTTCTACAAACGTCTCTTCATAGTGTCCTAGTCTGCCATCCAATCCAAATGCTTCTGAATTTTTATTCACTATCTCCTTTATTGCTTCTTCTTGGTCCTTAGTCAAATCAGGAGATAAATGAATTTCTTCAAGCAGCTTGGAGGATTCACATGTTTCTTCTGGTGGTTCTGCTGTTTTTGGTCCTCCTTCCACTGTTTCACTGTTAGGCTCATCTGGTCCAGTGTAATTCTTAGGCTGTAGTCTGCTGTCAGCCATAGTCTTGATAAAATTAGCATGGGCCAGGTAAGCACTCTTCAGTTCAGTATCTTGAGGTTCTTGATCCAGCCAATTTCTAGGGTTGTGAGCAATGCCTAAAACTTGGCCAGGAAATATTTTGATAGGCTTATCAGAAAAATTCGCAACTTGTAAGAAAGGATTGTCCGATGAAATAAGTGAATCAGGAGCAGCGTAGACTTGATCTAGGCTCTTATTCACATTGAAGTATCGCTCCACATAGATGCTGGAACAATTAGAAGGAAAATTGACCGTAACCGGAACCTTGGCCACATGATGAGGGAGAATAATGGTAGTACCAGATGCTCTGACGCTTCCTTGTCTCTTCCTTTCTTTGGCCTTTCTTTTTGACTTCTGATTCTTCCTGTGATTCCTGGATCTTTGTTTAGGATCAAATCTCTTAACAGAGAAACAGTGCCCATCATTTGTAACAAAGTGAGGACCAACACAGTTAGAAACATAAGTCTTTCTTCCAGTGTCTCCAAAAGTAAGGTAGGTAGAACCTTCATCCCTAATTATGGATATGGAATATTGATCTGCAAAATCATTCCCCAAAAGAAGTGGAGTAGTCATTCCCTTAACAACATATGCTTCCAGTTGCATCTCCACTGGACCTCCATCAGTATCAATAAATATAGGAATAGTGACATAACCTGTCAGTTCAGCATTCCCTATTACTTGTACCAATTTAAGTGGTTGTCCAGTTTTGATCTTGGGAGGATTCTCCATTTTCTTCCAGATTTCCTGAGAGATCAAAGTGATATCTGCACCAGAGTCAGTAATAATATTCTGAGGATTCTTACCATATTCTCCTAACCATGCCTTCACAGAAGTAGGTTGAGCTCCCATAAAATGAGTACCTGGAGGTCTAGCCATAACCTTCTTGAGAGTGATGAGCTGGTTCAAATCATTGGTCTTCCCAGAATTATTATTCTGATTCCTGAGTGCAGTCGCGGCGTCCTTAATCGATAATTCCAAAACCTTTTTAGCCGATGCATTAAGAGCTGATCCCTCCACTTGAGCCGATCCCCCCAAAGCAGTAACAGTAGACTTACTGTTCCTAGGAAGGTTTAGTCCCTGGGGAGCTAGTTGAAATCCTGTTCCTCTTCTTCTTCCTCAGCAGAGTGAGAATTCTCGGGAGGCTCGGAATCCAATTCAGAGGCATAAAAGAGTGCATCATACTCTTCTTGAGCTTTAATTTCTTCTTCAGGTAAAGAAACAAAATTAGCTCTGACTTCCCTAGCAGCCATTCTGGAATACTTGCATTCATTGTCCCAATGTTTTGGGCTTCCACAATGCCTGCATGGCCTGGCCTTAGCTTGTTCTGGAGTCTTCTTTCTTAGGGTCAAGGTCTTGTCATCCCTAGGAAATTTAGGTTGGGTAGTACCTGGAGTCCATCCAACAGCATAGGCCTTCCTTTTAAAATTTCCAAACTTGGTAGTCTTCTTCGGATAGTCTCTACGCGGGCTCTCAGTCTTAGGAAAACCGGTCGCGTACCTGTCTCTCTTCCAACCAACATCAATGAGCGCTTCCTCATGGAATTTTAATGCAGCTTGGAATTCCACAACAGTCCTGCAAAAATGAGGAGTTACAATGGTGACCCAAGCAGAAGGTGCATTAGTCAAAACTTCCATGATCATTTGAGAATCATTGAGTTGGTAGACAAATGAGAGGAGCTGAGATTTCCTGATATAATATTCACTAGGAGTCTCAGTATGGTGTCCTGGTTCCCTGTAATAAGCCTTGTTAGCTCTAGTCTTTTGTTTATCAAACCAAGACCTATTCATGTAATAGGATGCAATAGCTTCCTTGAGAGTCTCCCAGTCTTCCTCTATCTTAGTGCGATAAGATTGTGGTAAAGAATAATACCAATCATCCGCTTCATCAACAAGCCGAGTAGGAACTATCTGGCCTAATTGTTTGAAGATAATAGGAGATCGCTTAGATAGAGAATTTACCTTGAGAATCCAATTAGCTAAAGTGTCTGGGTTACCATCCCATTCAGGAATATTATCAGGCTTCAGTTTCAAATCAAAATGAGCGTACCTTGCAGTCTGAGGAACTTCGGGTTGTCTGTCCTTATGTTTTCTTCTCCTAGCATCGCGGCGACGCTCATGATCAGATGACTCTTCCGATGAAGAATCCTCGCTTTCAGAGCTGGAGCTAGAATCTGAACTAGAGCTCGAACTAGAATCTGAACTAGAAGGATCAGGTTCTGTTGGAGTTCTTGGCCGGTGGCTATGAGGCCGTTCCTTATTTTCTTGATCCCTTCCTCTCCTACCAAATAATTCATCCAGACCTCTAGTATTACCAAGATGGGCTGGAGATTGGTGAGGAGGAGGGTCTCTAGAAAATTCTTCATTTCCATTGAAAAGAGAAGATTGCCTATTTTTGATAGATGCAAGTCCAACATCCAGACCTACTTCAATAGCTTTCTCAGACTTCTTAGAATGCTTCTTAGAATGTTTGAGAACTTCTACTTCAGGAGATTCTTCCTTGATAGTTTGCTTCTTCTTTCCTTTGGCCTTACTTTTACGGATAGATCTCAGGGTCAGATCATCCTTGAAGTAGTGATTGATTCCATTTATGAATCTATCAATGTCATACTTATATAGCATGCATATAGCTTCATAATCTCTAGCACTCCATACCCTTTCACTGTCTGGTTCTTCCTTAGTAGGGTTTCCCCAAAGAGGACTAGCAAATGGTGGAGTAATTCCATGCTTTACTAGTAGACTGAATCTGTCAGAGTTTTCATCAAATACTGCATTCAATGCACCCTCTGGTAATCTGTATCCAACCTCAGTAGAGTCAGTGAAATGGTATGTGTGAGCAACCAATGACTTTTCAACAAGTAAGATTAACTTTGCAAATCTTTTCCTAGAAGATCTGGTCAGGTACTCCTTATCAGGATCTACATCCTTTGCCTTTCCAAATTCTCTGCCAACATAGGCGGCTGCCAAATTAAGAGCATCAAATCTTCTGATGTCTCTGCTGGGATTAGCTTCTTCTTCTATCCTTGGGTCTTGTATCAACGCAAAGGTAGCAGTACCAATTTCAGCATCTTCATCGATTCTACTTCCTAATGGGGCTAGCTCACCTTCATAGCTAAAGACAGCGTCTTCAGGAATAAGAAGATGAAGACCAGTAATCTTCTTGGAAACAGATTTGCCTCTGTTCACATCTGGGCCAGAAGCAGCAGAGCCAGATGCCATATTTGTGAATGTACTAATGAGTTCAGGTGCAACTCAAGGAGTTTGAGTTCAAGTGCAACTCAAATAAATTGAATTCAATGGGCAACTCAATAGAGTTCTGTGTGCAACTCTGTGCAACAAGAGTATTTAATTCAATGAATGAACAAATACACCAATCAGAAAAACAACTCAGGTAACGCTTCAGTGAACTTGTATCTTACGTCGTCCACCAAAATTGTAAGGAACTGCAATTATCCAGAAAGAGAACACTTAGTTAAGCACTCAAATTTCCAAATAAGGGCGGCTGTGAATTTATTGCCTTCCAAACAATTTATAGGAAAGTCCTGTCCTATAAGCAGAGGAGTGCTCAGGGGAAAGCAGCTGGTGAATCCTTTCTCTGAATGGAGTTGATCTGTGTATTCAATAGAATTTGTAACACTCTTGTAGCTAGTAATTCAAATGTGAATTTGAATTGAGGAGTTTATCTCTGAGATAGTCTGGCTGGAATGTTAGTCTTCAGCAATCTGCTAGAGCTTCAAAGTAAACTGTAATTTATATTAACTAGATCTGGAACCAGAGTAATTGACTCGATGGCGTGCAGCTTTGTTAGTACAAAC
>KQ086409.1:0-10899 GCA_001020605.1 Schizopora paradoxa
CGATTTGCTTTTTATTTTCCCCCCTTTCTCCCCCCGCTTTTTATTTTCTTTCTTTCCTTTCCTTTCGCTTTCTTTCTTTTTGTCTCTTTTTCTTCGTTTTCTTTGTTCCCCCGCCCCTGAAATGGAAGGAGGACCGTTATGCTGTGACGTATATTGCACCTGCACTACTGCCTATCTTCCCAAACCGATGATTCTTTTGGCTTGAAGTACAACACTGGACAGTCTGGAATGAAGAAATTGCTTGCAGCAAACAGCAACAACAGCGTGCTCTAAAAGTACCGAGTAAGAGGACGATCGTATTACAAAGCACTTAATCGGTCACCACGTGACCATACGACTCCATGCGATGCACAGCTTTTGCCCTCTGACCCGTACGTCGAGGACGTACATTTCATGCTTTCTGATGAGACGTCAAAGAAAGGATGTCCGCGATCCGTACGTTCTGTGCTAAATTTTTTTCGACTGTCTCGTACTAAAATTTATTTAGCACTCTCATTATGTGTGTCCTAACTCGACGAGGACAGGTCCGCGGTTCAAAGTATATGTGATTAATTTTCCAAGCACGTTAGTGCTGGGTTTGTTCAACTTTTCCTACATCATCAAGTTGGAGGGATTCAGTTATGCCAGGACGTATATTGCAGTACATAACTGTCTTCCGCGAATGCGAAGTATTGTGTCGTTGTTTGCATTTGTCATATTTCCTGTTCGTTCGTGTCTTCGTGCGGTTTGAATTCCGTCGTGATACCACATGACGTTATGCTCGTCAACGTATGTAGACGTAAAATGAAAACTTCCATAATAAATCAAGCCTCTCACTCGATATGTTATAGGTCCCGCGTGCGATTCAACTTTGATAATGTGAGAAATTTGCATAATTTGATCGCCAATGTGTATTACGAGTACTTTGGGGTAATTGTCGAACTGTTTCTGTACCAAGAGATTGTGTCCGCATGCCGTACACGGAGCGCTTATACGCATACTCTTGAAGTACAACAATGCACATTGTTCCGTTGTTCCTTCTTCTATTATACTTGGCAATTCGTGCATGTCGGATAACTGCCAGTTATCTTTGCAGAATACGTATACGACGGACTTGATTGAGATACTTCTCGCATCGTGCAGTCCGCAATTATCGCATAATGTGACTTCGTCCCCAATGCTTTTGTCATCCGCGCACGTGAAAAGGGCGTGAATAAGATCTTTTATGTCCACTCCGTGTGCCCCCAGAGGAAATTCTTGTATATTTCGTTGCGACAAAAGGGTTCGCACATCGTCTCTGGCACCTTCTAAGGATAACTCACCATGCGAGTGCAATTCGAATCCGTTTATCAACGTATTAAAGGCTGCGTTGTTCATCATTTGTCTCTGATCCATTGTTTTATCTTTCTCTGCTTTCCAGATATTCCACATCAATGTGAACAACGAATCATATGCGCAAGAGTAATTCTCCGAATCCCATATAAGGCCCGTCATGTCCTGATCTCCACTTTCGGCACTACGTCGTTGATGCATTTTGCTCGAAGGAAGCAGAGGATTGTCAGGTATTGCGACTGTCGGCGCACATTTTCTTTGGTTGTGCTGCACGGGTACATACGTGGACATGTTTTTGTGTCCGACTGCGAAAGTTGTTTTTTCTTGCCTCGGTTTCCTGTTGCTTCCTGTTACTATCTTCCATTGTGCATCCTCGCACGGGGAAAGTTGGAATGGTATTCGTTTTGTCCATCTCAGAGACTCGTGCATGTTCTCCGGCATGTGGTTTTGTCCCTTCCATTTTCGAAACTGTGCTATAATGTCTCTACGCACGATTCCATCAACTTCCTGCGGAAGCATTGTTTCGTATTTCAATCTCGATATTTCATCGAGCAACTCCAGTTCTCTAAATTCCTGTCTTATATTTCCCGCCAAGGCGTGTCCTTCTGAATGAGTTATAGTGCTCGAATTGAAACCATTCAGAATGAAAGTACCCTCGTGCGTAGCAGATCTCGAAAGACAAGTATAGTATGACTGATGAGAAGTGCAGTTATTCAAATGTACAACGTTGAAAGGCCTAGTCCTTCCTTGGGAGCAATAATCGGTCATCGCGAAATTAGGGAGTACAGGGATTTGACTCCTGTTTATCTTTATAATTGATCCATCGGGGACTTCACAGTTCACTTCCCTCGACTCAGGTGATATCGGAACAACGTTTAGAGGTAAACCAGGTAATTGTATCAGAGTGGGCGGGTTCTGAAGCTCAACGAAAAGCGTTTTTAAAGTGCGCATCTTAGTGTGTGGGTGGTAATACGATATCCAGTCTACCACCTTTGCTTCTGCACCATTAGTGACGCAACATTCTGTCGCCTGGTTGTATTTTATGAGCACTGGTAAGCCTTTGCACAGCTTCAATACGCCAGCCTTATGTTCAGATGCCTTAGGCATGATATTCCACAACACCCGTTGAAGCGACATTGGAATATTCTCCTGCATACTACTCGTAGACAGTCTAGCCGCCCCTTCGGATAGTTTTTGTTTTTTCCTCGTCGACGTACGAGGTCCTCCGGGCCAAGAGTCTGTTGAGTAGAACGACGTTAAACTTAATCCGTTATCTGCAGCAAATCGCGCACATCCGAGGTCGTTAATGCGATCTCTGTGACAGTTTTGAGCCGTTATGATGGATACGTTTCTAAAGCGATCGTCCGCCAACCTGTGTCTCACCGCGCTAGGTCGGGTCAGTTCGTGTAAGTACTCGATATCTTCTGTTGTACAAGCTTTGTAACGCATATTCTCAAGCGCTTTTCGCAGACGCGCATCGAGTTCTGTTTGACTTCTTTGTCGCATATTTTCTCGCAGAATGACTACCGTAGTCGTTTGATGCCATAGAGCCTTTCCTATCGCATTCTTTTGTCCACTTATAGAATTAGAAGACACCAAATGCCCGTACAGGGGTGCCGCACTTCCCACAGGCGGCATTTGCGCGAAATCTCCCGCAAATATCATATTCATTCCTCCGAAAGGCTCTTGGCTCTCGGTTTTCAACGCGGCGAGCTGCGCGCTTATCTTGTACAAGTCCGAGCAAGATATCATTGATATTTCGTCTATGAACACGTATTTCACTCCCACCAGTTTCTGACTCAGTTTCGCCATGGTAGTTTGACTGGTGTTCTGTCTCTTGTCCATTATCCCCAAGTACGAGTGGTAAGTGGATCCTCCTATCAGAGCGGCAGCCGATCCCGTCGGGGCCAACAGTATTATTTGGCCAGATTGACCTATGCTGTCAAAGAACTCGGTTACGGCTCTTATGACTTGAGACTTACCCGTTCCCGCCATGCCTCCGAGATACATTTGTAGTCTGTGGTTCGTATGGGACGTTACGTGGTTTGTAATTATGTTAAACGCCCTCTGTTGCTCTTTGTTCAGCTGATACGACGACGAAATATTGAGTCGCAATTCACGCAACTGTTTTTGATCCTCTTTGTAATCTTTTGTCAGATATTTCATGCTTTTCCATTGCACCAGGTTATGTACTTTATTCAGATATGCTCTTATATATTTTAGCTTTTCATCGCTTATACATCCTTCACTCTGTTCATGTGAGGGCGGTAACTGATTCACATCCGCACGAGAATTTATGACCTCCGTCCTCTTATTCTTCAGGACGTTGCTCCAATCCAAGCTTCGATCTAAATTCTCGATACCTTTGTATTTTGACGTTGTCGAGCACACCTTCGTTTTTGTCCAACCAATCTGATGTAGAAGGAGCTCGATGACGTTCATTTTTACCAATTGATTCTGAGCTTTACGGCCTGGTATGGAGAACGGATCTTCAGCACCATCCTCGTCGCTCTCCAGCCAGCCTTCTTCGTTCACTTTTCTTATTTCCTCCTCGTTCACGCTCTGGACGTCTAGGTCATCACAAGTCTCTCCGCTGAAAGGGAGACCGCTCGACTGTTTTTCGTTCTGTTGTGCCTTGCGTTGAGATGCGAAGTCGTCCCGTGCATCCGAGCACTCATATCGCAAATTGAAGTTGTCCATCAAGTTCCTCTCTTTTTCTGAGAACACGTGGTTATTGAATGTTTCCGTCCAAGTACAGTCCATTGATTTAAGGCTTTCGCCGTTCCTCCACGGCTTAAAAAGTGTCAGCATCGTAGTCGCGTAGAACTCAAAATCACCTTTGTCCCTACGAGGTAAAATCCCTCCGATAAAGTTGGGAACTCTGTTACGATATTCAGTTTCGTTCAACATTTTCGGGTGATGGGTCTCTCGTTGAGGGTGGCCTTCGGTAAACAAGTCCGCGCTGCATCTGAATGTATTCTGTGCGCCATTTGCTTCTCGTTTCCTTTTTCCAATACATTCTTTTGTCTTTTCGTGGTTCTCATATTCAGAACTTGAATCTTCGCATGAATCGAATTCCCCATCACTCTTCGATTCGTTCCAGCGTCGTGAACCCCCTTTCACTTTTTGGAACTGTTGTACCCAATCATACAAACACATATCTGAGTATTTTAGAGGCCTATACATATAGTCGTACACGGGTGACGAAGCCCGCATTCCCTTCGTAATGGTAACAGTGAGATCAGGAACTAGTTTCTTTGCTTCTTCGTTTGTTGTACAGTTCCTGACGCATTCATTCACGAAGCTTCGCCAATAAAGGTTTACAAACGAATGGCTTGTGTAATGATCGGGATTTCCAAGCAGATACATGCACGCCATAGGTGCGCCTATCTCGAGTTTAGAAACCAGAGAATTGCACAATTTTGTCAACAATTGTCTCGCACGGTTGATCGACCCTTCGCCGCCACCCTGTAGATTTGGGAACTTGTCGAAGATGGATGCAACGGATTGAAAGATGACATGAGTATTTAGGGAACATTTTGTAATGTAATCTGTCACGTACGAAATAGTAGATTTGATGGCGGTACCGGATAATAAACTCGTCGCATCTGAATTGCATCTCTGTAGATAGGGCATGACGAGGTTGAACGTGTTTAGCCATGGTTCTTTATGTTTCACACATATTGCGCCTGTGTGTGGGTCAGTCATTGAGGTATCTATCACCTGTCGGGGAAATCGAGCCTTGCACGTTTTATATGGGTTATCTAGACAATTTGATTTCGAACACGCGTGTCTATTACACCTGAACAACAAGTCGTTAACGGTGTCTTCGTAGTCTCTGTTCCAATCACTATATCTTTTGCAAGGAATGCAACCATCTTGTGAACAATCGCAAAAAGCAGGCGGTGGCACAGGCATTAATTGTGAAGGTGGAACATAACCATTTTGTGACTCTTTGTCGTCAAGATCCCCTTTGACGAGATCTTCACAGCTGCCTTTATATTCACCTTGATGGGCACTTTCCAAATACTCGATCATGCGAGTCTGGAAGTCTGATGATGGGTCCATGATTCGATTTCTGATTTCTTGAGGTGATACAGAGTTTTGAATCCAAAGAAGCAGGTGTAAGTGCAGTGTCAGACGACCTTGCTGTTCCACCGTTCCGTAATAAGCGGAAGTCTTTCCGAAAACTCCTCCGTCCGTTGATTCGACTCCAAGGACGTGTTTTAGGAACATCTGAACCATAAAATGGAAAAAACGTGCTCCTGCCACGGGATTCCTCGCAATCAATCTGTATCTTTCCGACGACGTTCTGAATCGAGGACTGAATTTTTCTTCCGTGTCTGCGAAATACAGACAAAGTGGGTGATGATTATCGGCAGGTGCGAAGGTGACAAACCAAGAGGGAGCGCCTTTGAAACTCACGAGAGACCAAAGTTCGTTCCTCATTCGTTTTTTCGACGTGAGCGAACCTTGTACATTTTCGGCAATATTATCCAAGTCATTCATCAACCTGAAGCACGATTTTTCGGCTTCTGATACCGCCTTCACTACCTCTCCCTTTGTGTACCTTTCGTTGATATCTCGTAGTACATCACGATCCAAGTTGGTGATGCGGTCGCACACATCTTGAAAGTTGGAGTGTTTTGTTTGAATGAAGCCGGCTGTTGTCGAGTCTTTTATCTGTTCGTGGTTGAACGCGAAGATAGAAAACAATGCGTCCAATTGAAATCGTTTATCGTGATACATAAGTAAATGTCTTTTGTGTAGTTGCGGAGACAATTTGATAGTTTTGTTTGTGTTGTCTATGCTACCGAGTCCATAAGGAAATAGCCAAGGAAACGCAGAGGAATAAAGACTTGGGTTTTTGAAGAGACTCTGCATTTCATCTGTATGCCCAACAACTAACATTCTATCATCCTTCGCTAGACCTGACAATGCGTCGGTTGCAAGTTTGTTCCAAGCTTTGACCGGCGACTCTTTGTCGGTCAAGATGTGCATCGTCCCCACTAAGGTACCATCCTCGACACCTTCTTCTTTCTCGGTATCGTTAACCGCGGTGGATTCAGACTGTTTGTTCGTGTTCGGATCTTCTGGCTCCATCATCACAACGGATACCGGAGACCCATTGTCGGGGTACTGTTTGAGGTTTTCGTGCGAGATAAACACTTTCTCGTATTCCGTATGATTGAGCTTCAGCCACTCGAGGGCTTCTTGCACTTTCCTACGTCGAACCTTATACAACGGGGGATCCTTCGATTCCTTTTCAGTGGGTGGGGTCGTTCGTATGAACAGAACAGTGAAGACTTCTTGGATATCTGAAGCAGGAGGCGGTAAAATTTCGTATATTTGTGGGACCGGATTCTCAAACGCAATGATATTACACTTAGTTTTGTGCATGCCTGAGTCTACTTTAACCGCGAATTTGTTCGTCCTCACTTTCGCTATGAGAAGTCTTTCTGCAAACGTAAGCTCTTTTAAGATCGGGGGCACCTCCCCTAACCAAAGCCCGTTTGCGAGAGACATCTTTGGTAACTTCTTTCTTTGCACGTCTTGGGTGCAGCTCTTGCAGACTATAGTACACATTTTATCTATAGGAGGTCCGTCAATCGGTCGTACGCTTTCCTTCACGTCGTGTCTTTCTGCTCTCGTGACTGATTTGGTGTATCGTTGTAAGAAATCCAAGTCCACGTCTGCGATAGGAACCGAATCTGTCAGAACCGTCAAACGACCGCATACAGCGCATCCTGCCTCATCGATGTTTGCGGCTTCGAAGTCTCGACAATAATTTGCGATAATGTCATGTTTACGCCTATCCGATAGAGGACGCGGAGGAAACATGTCCACATCATTCTCCTCAACCGTAGAAGATGAAAGAGGTTTTTGAGGATCAGGACTGCCAGGTTCGGGACTGTCAAGTGGACTGTCGATATCCATTGCGTTCGTTCTGATGTTTCTGAGAGCTTCGTCTCGAGCAGGAAACAGCGATCGTGATGATTTTCTGACTTTGAAGGTAAACGTGCATTCTTTAGGGAATGCGTGAGACGCATCGCCTTCAATGTAATTAATTATGTCAGCGCGAGAGCAATTTGCATGTATATGGGGGGAAAACACCCCCAAGTACAATAGTTTATTTTTCGTGAGCTTCTTCACCATCGTAAGCAATGGAATGTCGCACGCAAGAATCGCACCTGAAGACGAAATCTTTAAACCATCGACGACCTGGATGTCTAGAAGATCAAATTTATGGGTCAATGTTTCGCGCGTGTCCGTTAAAGGTCGCTTTACTCCGTGTTCTACAACAAAACACGGATAAGAAGATAGAAACATTCCGTCGAAGATGTTACTTCCTCTTTCCGCAAACGATGATTTATCTTTTTTCAGCACCTGTTTGCCACCTCCGACTAACGCACGCGAATCATCTACAGAGGTTTCGGTGTACTTCAAGTTCACATCACGATTATTGCGATATTTGCTCCTCATACGCTTGCTGAACACATGCCTCGCGACATGATTGCCCATAGTACATGCATAAATGAAGTTCATCCTCTCTTCACTACTTTTAAAATCTCCCTTTCGCATCAAATTTCGACGCAAGGACATCGCTAATTTTACGATCTCGACAAACTCGCAACCGCCTGGGGATGTCGTCTGGAAAAGGCGACTCCAAAGCACGGATTGCGATCTATGGCCACGACAATCGTCTTTGTTATATTCCCTCGTCTTATACGACGTGTTACTTGAACGCTTTAGCGTCATGGAAGGCACAACGCGAGTGATACGATTGAAGCGAAGCGCACGCACTTCCACGCTCGCAACCTTGCTTCCCCCGTGTAGAAGGTAAATATCATGATTGATCCGACCGAGAGAAGAGCGATCCATCTTTTCCACATCGATACGCGAATTCGCGGCATGCGTAATGCTAGGTAAAGATAGCAACGTGAAGATAAGGAGGAGTCGTACCGTAATTACGATACGTGGAAGGTACAGAAAGGATCGACATGCACCCACATCGCGTAAACCGCAAATTTTAATATCTTCCAGTCCTTGGGAGGAGCGACGCTGCGAGCGGTGCATAAGAGTGCATTCGATGGAGCAGCTACGCTGGCATTTCAGTTCCGCCGTAATTGTTGGAAAAGCACACTTTGGCGCGTGATCGTATGGTTGCGCATCTGTCCTCGAGCTATGCTCTTGCATGATTTTGGAGAATTGTTTTCCACTGCGATCGTGAATCGCATCGATTCGGATCTCACTCATTCTGACCTTCGAGCTTTGCTCTTGTATGTGGTCCGGTGAAAATAGTGAAGACTGTGCAGTCGACGTCGAGCTACGCTCTTCTTTAAGTGTACGTTCAATCGAACACAAACTATGCACAAAGCACGGACTGCAGCGTCCTTGTACAAGGTTTGATTGACGATGCGAATGCTTCTTAGAGCAGGGATTTCGTAAACAACGCATCACGCGCGCTACCACTCCAGAAAAGAGAACAATGCAGCCAATGTCTGGAAATGAAATTTAGGCACGGCTTCACGAATTCCAAGGTACATAAACACATACGTCGTATCCGGAGCACTTGGCGTAATTCTAGTTCCGTCCAAGCGTTCGCTGCCAAGAACAGAAGTATGTGGGGGAAGAACATTGCATGCTACAGATGTGAGTCGACAAGTCAGGCAACGAACGTTAAATCTACGTACCCGAACAAGCAGAGCAGGATAGCGAATGGTGCAGAATCAGGCGCGGAGGGGGAGAGCGGAGAAGAAGGGTGTTCGTTGTTGCACTAGGTACAAAGGAAGACACAGGACAGAATTGAAAGCTCTATGCTGCGGACGTCAAGTTGATGGGGAGGAAAAGAAGGCATGTTACGTTCGCGAGGTATCTTTATAGTGATAGTCGTAACCGGTAAGTGAACGAGACCCGAGCGTGGGCTGGTGATCAGTGAACACAATGGGTTCGTATTTTTATTGGCCCATAATTCATTGTACGGTTTACGCCGGCGTTTGCGTCGTAGAACTGCAGAATTGATAGCTTGAATAACTAAGCATTGGCATATCAGATCGTGAACAGAAGTCATTATAAACCGTGGTTTACTAGAAGAAAACACGTGTACAGGGCCCGCGGCCGTAAACGGACAAAACACCGCCTAATATCCCCGACGTCAATGATTTGTAATACGATTGCCCTCGTATTCGGGGGTTTTATCCGATCCACACGTGACTACACAACACAAACAACACACGGAATTCGTTCACCTATCTACTTCGCAAGTTGACCGATCCATTGCAAATTCAATGCGATGTTATCCTCGTCTTTCCAATGGTACCGGGAGACGTAGAATGTGACGATGATGGGCATTTTCGTCGTCACCTCTCCTTCGGTGATTTCGTGATACTTCTCCGCGACACGGTGGAAATCCGACTCCGGTCGAAAGCCACGGTTCGAGAGGTCGTAAACGGGAACTAAAACACCACGAATCAGTAACAAAAAAAAAAAAAAAGATACGGTCGTTGAATGAAGACAACCCACTGTGTTCATTTGGCTCCTTGATGACCCTCGTAGACGCCTTCCGCGGACTGACAGGCGAGTCGTATGCTTCACCCACGATGTCTCCCAGTTCGCCATCGTCCTTCTGAGACGTATTAGACTCTGCCTTCGGAAAGGTAGCGCATTCTGTCACAACGTCAGTTCGATGCAATATAAAGAAAGTTCATACGTCATACCAGTAGTATCGAGCAGTTCAGCCTGCCGAGTCACAATATTCACCCCGGACTCGTAGCACCCAAGATGAGTGGTTTTGCCATGCAATTGAGCAAATCCGGACACCATTCGCTCGAATTCGTGCTTTAGAGGGTGGATGGTGATGGTTTTCACGGACTTGCCACTATTCACAACGAGGGGGGAACAAATCGAAGACTTGACCGCAAACCCCATGATATAGCATAAAATGGGTTTCCCGTCTACATGTAGTACTTCGGTGCCCGCCATTGACTTCCAAGTGAAGGATTCGCTGTGTGGATTCCATCGCGCTGGATTTCCGATGCCGGTTGCGCCCCTGAAAACGACAAATGACCGGTGGAACCTGTTTTGAAATAGATCAGTAGCAGTTTCGAACCGATAAAGAAGGTTGATACTTGAAAATGGAGCCATCGGTATCTTGGTTTTTAAACCTCTGGAAGAGTTGATAGAACGTGATCGGAATTGGTTTATCATCCTTTAACGTCTTGATCTTATTATCTTTGTGCCTACGTGGGGCACGTTATTAAGGATCATAAAGAAACGAAGAAGTCGAACACGTACTCGAGAGGAGTAACTCCTTTGTATAGTCCTATCATTCCTGGAATATTGTACTCCCTAAGGTCCTTGAATTCGCACTGCTCGGGAATGTACATGTTCATGTCCTTTCCGCGTCGTACGTAGGCGTAATGAGGTGCTTTGCGGCTACATGACAAGAGCACGAATGAGTATTCAAAGGGAACAAAAATTCCGATTTGCTATTTATAGGAAATCGGTTCAGTACGAGGATTTTCGTCCAAATTAGGAAGGCGTGCCTGCAAAAAACGGCGCATTAGGGAATTCTCTCATCGCGCCAAC
>KQ086410.1:0-10821 GCA_001020605.1 Schizopora paradoxa
TTACAGCAGATTGAGAAATGCTAGGCGGTTTCGCAAACCGCTGTTCGAACTAGCGGTAGGGGTTATCGCGGGTTTAGTACCTGCGATAGCCTTTTAGGGAAATGATGCCGGGTTTCCGTAGGGTGAAGTCTATGAGATAATGGACTAATACTGGCTAGAAAATGGGTTGAGGCCATAATAAACATACAAGAGGCATACAAAGTGTCATTGAACAAATGATTTGAGGCTTTGGGAGGTCGGGAAAGAATTCCGGCAAATCAAAGGCGTGATGCCGAATTTGCCGTCAGCCGGCAAAGATCGGCTTTGTCCACGCTTTTGTGAGCTTGCTTCGTACCACCTCCCTTTGGCTCAAAGTACTGGTTTTAAAGCGAGAATACAGTCTCGTGTTTCGTATTATAGTAAAACATATTTTATAACGATTTTCTTCGCAGAGGAGAAGGACTCGGAAAGCAGGTAGAAATCCGGCATCGTTTCCCTAAAAGGCAATCGCAGGTACTAAACCCGCGATAACCCCTACCACTAGTTCTAACAGCGGTTTGCGAAACCGCCTAGCATTTCTCAATCTGCTGTAAAGAGAATGCGACTTTCAAGCGAGGATACGTGTTCCCTGGGTGGCTTTACCAACCGTTCGCCTAAACTTGACTGATTATGGCCTTCAATCCATGGGGACCCAACGAACCTGCGTCGACTATCCTTGCAGAGGAAGCGTGGCTTCAAGGGGCGATGCTTGCAATGATCTTCTACGGCATTGTAGTCGCTCTTTCTCTCCAATGCTTCTCTATGCTTGTCGAACAAACGAATCGTACGAACTACAAGGCGAAGGCACCGTTTCTCGCCGCCGTCGCCCTTATTTTCATGCTGGACACATTCCACACTGGATTCAACACGAAGGACATCCAGCTGAGATTCATCGAAAATCGGAATTTCCCCGGTGGACCAAGCGCGTTCGAAAGCTACACGACGCATGACTCCCTTGGAAGCGTATCATATGTAATTTTGCAGTGGCTCTGCGACGCTCTTCTTGTGAGTCCCAACAACTATTTTGCTCCATATAAATCTCTGTATTAATCAAATCTGGATAGATTTGGCGTTACGTGATGATATACAGAGAGTGCATCATTCCGAGGTGGCTCATCATCGTTCCACCAGTAGTCGTTTACTTGGGGTCATGCGGTACGTGCGGGTTGCAGAGCTCTCTAGCCTCTTTCCTAACCTTATACTTTCAGCGACGGGAGTACTGTTTCTCCATGCACTTTCCGAATCGTCCCCGCTCGTAGAGTCTGGTCCAGACTGGGCGATTCCTTACTTTTCAATTTCGTTGGGCCTCAACATCTTGATCACGACCGCCATCGTAGGAAGACTGCTCCTCATCCGCCGCCGTATCACATCCGTCCTCGGTGGCACCCATGGCTCGCAGTATACGACCATCGCCGCCATGCTCATCGAATCCGCATCAATGTATTCCGCATTCTCCATCTTCTTCATTGTCCCATTCGCCCTCAACAGCTCGATATCGGTGATTCCATTACAGACTATCGGTCAGGTGCAAGGGTGCGCAACGCTGCTAATCGTTCACCGCGTTGCTTCCGGGAAGGCCTGGTCCTCCAATACGCAAACCGTCATCACACACAACTCTGCGGCGCGCAACATCTCTGGAGGGATCGAGTTGAACAGAGTTGATCCAATCGTCTTCGAGTTCGAAACGGGCACCGCTGCTCTCTCTCGAGCGAATAGCAGCTCTCACCGTATCGATCTCGAACACAAGAGCAGCGTTGGTACGATGCTCGAAGGCATCACCATTATCAAAGACGTCCATACTGACGCGGATGCGAGTTCCTTCGATGCCGAGTCCTGCGATCGGGAGTAAGGGTTGATGATACATGCTTGCGAGCATTGAGGGTTTGTGATCTCTGTGCAGCACGAATGACGGTCACATTGGCTCTAGTTTTGGGCTGGAATACACGGATTAGCTTCTCTTGGGAATTGATAGCGTCAATAATAATCGCAGAAGGTGATGCTGAGAGTTTGGGTGGACGAAGTCGTACTCGAAGTAGATTCCATCAATCCCCGGGCTATGCGTACCCCCGGGATCTGATCATCTAAACTTGAACTGTCTTCGAAAGGTTACAACTCGAGCGAGATCGACAAACTCCACATACTTCGAAGGAAGGGATATTCTGTGCATGAACATTGGTGTTCGGTGGCTAGAAGATATCTGGAAACACCAATGTGATTCGCTTACCGAGGGCTCAATATACGGATTTTCACGAGAGGTATGTCGACGCTCAACTTGAAGGCTTCATCGACGGTAAGTGCGCAAGATTCGCTCAGCGCTGAAAGTGGCTGCAAGGAACATCGTGCTTGAGGGCGCTTTAGAGCAACCTTTAGGTATCAGCTACGAAAGCTCAGATACATCAAGCAGATGTTATGACCATTCAGTTGCCAACTCTTCTCTGAAGATGATTGGTGGTCATCATGATTTCATCTACGTCCCGTTATATCGACCATACTAGGTGCGTCCCGCCGGTTTGTTATTATTTTGTTTAATGACAACATACAGGACTCTGACTTGCAACTAAGAAAGGAACGATAGGCGGGTGTGGAACAGCATCGCAACTCCTCGATTTCAACACTCAGCGCTTTTCAATTCGATCAGCCACTATGTTCGTCCCGCGTCACTGACAGCGTCTTCCATCTTCAGGTCAAAAAAAGAAAGTGATGCAATGGCAGCAGTTCGATCGATGGCCAAGCATTTCGATCGACGTATCTATAGAATCGTGCTCAATACTTAAATACGCATCTTGCCCTCGAAGGCCCGATGAAGTACGGATCTACCAGTGCTCCCATCCAACTCGCTCGGGGGCAGGCCATGTCTTCTGTCAAACCATGGAGACCCGACGAACCTGCGGCGACTATTCATGCAGAAGGAGCGTGGCTTCAAGGAGCATTTATATCGAAAATATTTTATGGCATTATCATTGTCCTCTCGTGGCAGTGTCTCTCTCTGCTCTGGAGACAAACAACTCGGTCAAATTACAAGACGAAAATGTCGTTCCTCGCCATTGTGTTTGCCATCTTTTCGTTTTCGACACTTCATTCCGGCTACGACATGAAGGCGATACAGTTGGGATTCGTCGAGAATCGAAACTTCCCTGGTGGACCGAGCGCCTATGCTACCCTCTCGCGCTCCGATACCCCAGGAAACATAGCGTGCATCTTAATGCAGTGGCTTTGCGACGCGCTTCTCGTGAGTTGCACTACTTATTTCACGCTACGAAAAGTATCACATTTATATTGAAATGTTTGATGCTTCAGATTTGGCGTTTCGTGATGATCTACAGAGGTTGCGTCGCTCCAATGTGGCTTTTAGCCGCAACTCCGATAACCGTTTACCTTGGCTCAATTGGTATGCACGGAATTCTACCAGTAATACTCTTCGGGGCTTTGTGTCTCTGACTCTAATTTTCAGTAATCGGTATCCTTTTCACGATTAAGAAACTTACCTCCGGGTCGGGTGTGAGGCGGACTTAACGTGAGTTAGTAATCGCCACACACGAGCCTTCCGAGTACGCCTTGGTCGAAGTTCGGACGAGAGCAGAACGGGACGAAGGTGTACTTGTTCGAGGGGGAACTAGGAAGAACTGTCCTAAGTACATGCTCGTCTACGCTACTTATACGAAGGATGTGAGAACGGAGTACTAGAAAAGGTAATCAGTATTTGGGGAGCATTTCCCTTACATTCGCCCTCCCGGTTAACGAAGCGAAGCAAAGGGAACCGAACCGTACAAGTCAGTAAAATGCTCGAAACTTTGTAAGTAAGAGAAAATGAAAATTTTGTTAGGGCATCTACAAGTCGAGGTCGTTGAGGTGACCGTGAAGGGAACCTGCGATGCCTGCAGAACGAAAGAAAATGTCAGAGCATGTACGTGAAGGGGTAAAATATGCGGCGCGTACTACGAGTATCGTCCAAGAAGGGGTCGATTGTCTCGCGGTAGTTATTGGCCATGCCAGTGCTCAGAGCAGCTGGGTTGATACCAAATGTGCCCGAGTTCGGCGCAGCGCGGCTCGTGCGAGGAGCGAAAGGGACTTGCTGAGGAGCAGTCGAAGGGCCTGCGACTCCAGCATCGTGCGCGTAAGGGCTGTGCTGTCCAAAGTACCCGTACCCGGGCGGGAACCAGCCAGGCATAGCGGGGCCGGCGTAGGGATACGCGGGAGCTGGCATAGCACCAGGGAAGAAGCCCGGATGCGCGGTGCGAGAGGCGAGGGCGTTGCGATTGACCTCGCCGTCCTTCTCTTTCTCTTTCAAGACATGGTCCATAAGACGGTCGTGAAGAGCGTTATGGGCACCTTGAAACTTGTTCAAGTGCTTCTTCGGGCCATGAGCGTGACCATGTCCAGCGGGGTGAGCGGCATGGTGATGGACTTTATGCACAGGGGGAACTCCGGTGAGCTCAGCAAGGCGGTTCACGGCAGCGAGCTTGCTTGCGTTTCGATCGGCGGTGGCGATGTAGTGAGCCTGGAGCTCTTTGGGAGTGAGCGGCGGCGGGTTGAGCGTCTCGAGCCAGGCGTCATAACCACGAGGGGTCTTGCCGGGGCGCAGAGGACCAAGTATAGCTTCGTTCGGGAAGTCTCCGGCGAGGAAGCGCTCGGAAAACTGGACGTGAAGGAACTTGGGAAGGCCTCCAGTGCTCTTGTCGGTGCGCTGCACTCCAGTCGGGGCCGGAGTAGGTGCAGGCGCTACTGGGGTAGCAGGAGCTGCTTCGACAGTGGGAGCGGGGGCCGTGTCCGTCATGGCGACATCAAGCTCAGCGAGAGTGGGCGTCGTCGGCACCGGAGGTGGAGTGACAGATGGTGGCGGGGGCGTAGTCATCGCAGAGGTTACGAGGTGAAGCAAGAGGTCAGATAGCGAGCCGGGGAACTCGTGAAGAGGATGCCCGTCGAGAGTCTGATCCTTATATGCTGTCGAGGAGGGCTCAGGGTCACAAATGGTGCGCATACACCCAGCGTATAGAGCCGATTCCTCCGCTTGCTCAATATTATTGAGTTTTGCCGGTAGTTTCGCAATCGATTCAACTCCGAGTGCATCAAAATATGCAGGTAACGCACTGAGATGCTTGATTTCGGCGTAGGGAAGCCAGGTGGTGTCCCCAGATTTCCATTGCACCAAAAACGAGGCGGTTGCGCCCTTGCCAGCGTGATCAATAATTTTTTCGACAGGCCATTCCTCCGATTCCGTAGTGTCGCCTAACGCGAGCACTTGGTGAGGGTCACGGCCTGGAAATCTGCGGTCATCGTTAGGGACATGTATCCGTAATAATGACGCATGAAAGGAGGGATGAATACCTCGCTGTTTCATGTTAGACGGCAAGTCAAGTTTGAACGAGCCATTCCCAAAATCCTGAAGGATTTTGAAGGGGCCAATGAATTTTGGCGAGAGCTTGCGCGAGCGGTTCTTGGGGAGACGAAGGTTCTGTGTTGACAAATACACGAGATCGCCGACCACGAATGGTACCGAGCGGCGGTGCTTGTTTGCTTGTCGAACCTGCTTAACGCGAGCTTCGAGAACGGCATCGTGTGCGGCACAGATGGCGTCCTTCATTTTCTGAGCAAAAACCCGAACTCCCGGGTACTCGGATTGGGTATTGAAGATCATCGATCGAGGGAGCTGCCCAGAGTTAAGGTAGAATGGCGAGAACCCTGTAGTTTCTGATCGAGCAAGGTTCATTGCAAACTCTATGGCGGGGAGCTTCAGAACCCAGTCGCGCTGAGAGGCAGCGACGCACTGGCGCAGCATTTGCGTGAGGGTGCGGTTGGCTCGCTCAGTAGCACCGTCCGTCTGGGGATGATACGCAGAGCTCATTCTCAGATCGGCTCCGAGAAGCTCATGCAAGCGCTCCCAGAAGGTGCTCGTGAACAGTGAGTCTCTGTCGCTCACAATGTTCGAGGGAATTCCATGCAGCCGATAGACCGTGTCGAAGATTAGTTCAGCAATGTGCTTAGCACGATAGGTCTGCTTTGAAGCTGCCAAATGGACCATGCTGGTGAGATGATCGATAACGACACAAATCATGTCAAACGACCCATGTCTATTGGATGATTCGGGGAGCGGCCCAACAAAATCAATTCCAATTGTATCCCAAGGCCGGGGAGGTACCGGCAGAGGCCGTAGCAATCCAAATGGCGCTTGGTTGGGTGGTTTCGAGGTACGACAGAGGTGGCACGAGTCGCAAAAATGCTTGATGTCGTCAATCATTTTCGGCCACCACGCGTTATCGCGAAGGTAGTTGAGTGTCTTGCGCGGACCGAGGTGAGCGAGAATTGAGTGAGCTTGGGAGATAATCACCTCCCGAACACTCCGAGATCCAATGCGTACATCTGGTATGCAAAGAATGCGCTTCTCGCTGTTGCGAAGGTAAATGAGACCCTCCGCAATCTCGTAGTTTCGGTAATCTCCAGGTTTTTCGACAACGAGCCGAAAGAACGGATCCTCGCTGTATCGATTCTGTAGGCAGGAAGGTAGGTTCACTTCCGGCTCCGCATCTCGGATGATTTCCGTGATTCGAGGCGCAATGCTGGCCTCAACCTCCTCCTCAGGAGTCTGCGCCGGTAGCTCCAGCTGTGTTGGAGAAGGCGGTCGCTCAGGAGTAGGCTGCTCGGGCGGGGCCTGCGCTGGAGCTGAGCTATCTGGTGGTTGCGTGACATGGAGGGTGACACGGCGCTTTCGAGAGGGGCGCGCTGCTGTGTCCTTTGGTTCGCCCTCCAGCGTGACCGCTACCTCTCGGCCAGTATAGACTGGAGCTGAGATGTAGCGAAGCGCGCTCACAATGAGCTTCGCAGTGCGCTCATCTTCTGGTGTCACGTACTCGCTAGCGGCGCGGACAACACCCTTGGGTTCGTCGCTGTAGATTCGCGAGAGAGCGTCGGCTAGAATATTTTTTGTGCCCGGTATGTAGTGCACCGAGAAATCAAAGTCCGATAGAATTTCAAACCATCGAACTTGACGCGGCGACAGGTTGCGCTGCGATTGGATGAATTCCAGCGCTTTGTGGTCAGAGAAGACGCGAAAATGACAGCCATGAAGGAGATTTCGAAATCTCTTCACAGACTCAACCACGGCAAGGAGCTCTTGCTCATGCACCGGGTAATTCTGCTGCGTGGTCGTGAATTTTCCTGACCAGAAGGCGACAATGGGAGCTGTAAGCATATCCTCGCCTTGGCTCACTACACCGCTTGCGCCAGAGAATGAGGCGTCGCAGGTGAGGTTGATGGGCGGCGCGCCTGGGGAGTAGTCCAGTGTGACGCGATGGTGATCCCGCCATGTCTGTACCGACATCTTCACTTCCTCAAAGGCGCGTTGCTCCGAGACAGTCCAGCGCCAGGGGTGCGCAATCCCTGTGAGCTTAGTGAGAGCTCCCATAGGGATGCGGATGGTCGGATTATCTGGCGCAAGGAAGCCGACAGCACCCAGAAAGGCACTGAGCTGCTCTCGCGAGGTCGGGACTTTCCAATTCACTACTTTGTCGACTTTTTCAGGGTCCATTGCAATCCCGCGAGAGTCGACGATGTGGCCAAGAATTTTCAAGGAGTCAACAAGAAAGTGTAATTTATGTGGACTAAGGAACAATTTTTCGCGACGAAGGACGTCAATTACTTGTTTGACGTGCGCGACGTGCTCCTCCAAGGTGTCTGAGTAAATTGCGATGTCGTCTAGATAGACGTCCATGAATACACCTATGAACGGCGCGAAGATGTGATTCATCAGCGCTTGGTACGTTGCGGGGCCATTACAGTCCCCAATCTGCATAACATAGCTCACCATAGTACCATCGGGCGTACTGAAGAGCGTGCGCTTGACGTGTTCTGGAGTTACGCGGATTTGCTCATATGCATCTTTGCCGTCAATAAGAGACCTAAACGGATGTGCCGCAACATTGCGCAAGATGGTTTCGATGTCGGGAAGGGGAGATGCCATTTTGCGAGTGTTAGCATTCCTGAGTCTTGTATCGACAACAGTGCGTATGCGCAGCTTACCGTCGCCTGAGTCCGGCTTCTTGAGTATGAGCATGGGCACCGCGTTAGTGCCTGGGCGAGTTTCCCAACGGCCGGTCGCCATGTAGGAGTCGCGCTTTTCACGCCAGAGCGGGCGGAGAGGATCGGCGCAGCGAGAAGGCCTGAACGGCATGACGAAATTCTCATCTATGAGGGGAATGGTGTGATTAATCGCACGAAGCGGCGGCAGAGGCGTCTGAGAAGCGTCCTTACAGATGTCACTTGCGTATTCTCGCAATTCACTGCGGATCTGGTCGAGACGCGGCTTGAGAAGCTCTGTGGCGCGCGAGGCAATCACGGACACCTGGTCGCCCTCCAGCGGAAGCGCCTTCGCACTCCCAATGAAAATCCTGTTGGGATTCAGGCCAAACAGAACTTTGTGCTGGAAGAGGAAGGGCGTGCCGAGGATGATGTCGTAGCTGTCGAGATTGCATACATCGAACTCGCGTGGCTCGTCAACATCCTGGTAGACGAGCTGGGCACTGATGGTGTAATTGACCTTGGTCTGCGAGCCCGAGACGGCGAGCTGCAGAGTGATGGGTTTTGCAAGAGCGTGCTGCTCGAGCTTGAGCGAGTCCGCGAGCGAGGTGGACATGAAGTCGGAGAGGGAGCCCGAGTCGATGAGAGCGCGAGCGGGCTTGCCGTTGACTGTGACAACGACAACTAGCGAGGACGGCACCACACGAGTAGCGTCCTTGGGCCTTGCAGCCGTGCGTTCGAGTGGTCCAGCATTGGACGTCGCTGCTGCCCGTTTCTGACCACGAGTCTGAATCGCACCGAGGTAGAGCGACGGTTGCGTTGCTGCCGATCCATCCTCCTGCGTAGCGTGCTCAGAGGCGTCGTCCGAACTATCGCTTCCGTCGAAAAGCGAGTTGGTGCTGTCGGAGTCTGAGACATCCAACAGCCCCGGCATATCGCTGAAATCCTCTTCATCCTGAGCAGAGGGCTTGGTAGCCGGTGTCGCAGTCTGCTGTACGGGCGGCGTGGCGGCGGTGAGACCCTTGTAGAGTGAGCCGGCTTGCTCGTTCTTCCTGCGCAGGATCCATGCGCGGAAGTTGAACTCGGGGTTCATGAGACGTTCGCGCGAGATGCAGTAGGAGTCGTGCGTGTGATTGTCGTTGATGACGAAATCGTCAATGTAGATGACGATCTCGAAGCGCTCGGGGTCATGAGGGTCATGGAGCGGCGAGTCGGTTATGTCGGTAGGGAAGGGGACCATCTCGTTGAGGTCGCTGAGCATGAGGTTGTACAGGACGTCGTTCTGGCAGCTGAGGACCTCAGCGTCGTCGAGGCAGTCTTCGATCGTCATAGCGCAGAGTCCAAGTTCAGTGACGACTTGGGCGGTTCTGAGATCATCAATCTGAGGGAAACTTATAGCATTTGAGCGGGTAGGAGCACGCACATTGGTCCGTTTAGGACAATCCTTCGATACGTGACCCGATTCCTTGCACTCGAAGCACTTTCCCTGTGCTCGAAGCTCATCCATCTCCTCTTTCGTCAATTTCCGGCGATTTTGAGGCTTGGAACCACTGGAATTCGACTGAGTGGATGATTTGGGCTTGCCATTATTGTTCTGGCGCCAGTTCTTGCGGTTGTCTGATGAGTTTTGCGCGTTCGAGCTCGATTTCAAGGTGGGAGGTTGTGGTGAAGCACCGTGAGACACATTCCGGGACCCAGAATCGACCTGTTGCTTGCACAACAGGTTCGCTCGCTCAAAATTTTCCGCCGAATTTTCTAATTCTTGGAAGGAAGAGACTTCGGGATCGTAGCCTGCCTTGGCCCAGTCAAGCTTCAAGTAATTTGCAGCGCCATCCCAAAAGTAATGGACGAGTTGTGCTGGTGAGATGTCTCCGACTGAATTTGCGAGATCCTGAAGGTAACGCACATAGTTTCGGACAGCGCGATTGCCCTGCTTGAAGTTCTTCAGCTTTTCACGCTGTTGAGCTCGGTAATCGGCCGGAAAGCAGTCATTGAAGAGCTCGCGTAGGAAGTTGGTGAGCGTCCACAGCTGAGTGTTGAGAGCAACCTCACGCGTGTAGAACGCGCTGGCACGGCCAGACACGAATTTGCCGAGACGCGCGACTTGGTCTCGGGGTGGGACGCGTCCTTGGTGAAGGTATTGTTTGCACTCGAATACCCATTTTTGAAACAGGTCAAATCGTGCTGAACCATCGTAGATGAACGGTGGTTCTGCCTTGAGGAGCGACTCGGAGTGTTTGCGAGCGCTCTTTTTCTTTTTCCATTCTTTCCTCTTTTTCTTCTTTCTCTTACGAGTAGCCTCACTGTCACTAGAATCTGCCGACGAGGGCTCTGAACCAATTGAAGACAGCTCATCTGCATCAAACTGAGGCCCATCAAGCACTCGAGAGAGATAAGAGTTAACTGGCAATTGATTTACAGCCTTTAGAGGCGCATTTATTTGAGTTGCCACAGTTCTATGTACAAGCGGCGTGCTATGGACATGCACTGTAGCTCCCGGTGCGCGTGATTGCCTGTGTCATGATCTGAGGGGGATTATTACAGTTGATGTGCATATATAGTGGAACGGATAATATCAGATAGCTCTGATATTGTGGCCTTTTGGCTCAGTTGGTTAACACTTTAGCTCCGTTCCTATTGTGTTCGCTACAGAATATCAGAGCTACCCTAAGGTCCCAAGTTCGAATCCCACTGTGGACGCAACAAAAATCATTATTCAAAAATGATTTGGAGTTCCATCTCCTGGGGGTTCCGTCCTCCGTTGGCACACCTAATTTCCAAATTAGGTAAGCA